>PVLD010007649.1:0-89750 GCA_004027595.1 Dinomys branickii | reverse complement strand
AGATCTGTGAGGTATGTTAACGGTAGTTTGATGGGAATTGCATTGAATCTGTACAACAGTTTTGGTAGTATGGCCATTTTTACAATGTTAGTTCTTCCTAACCATGAGCATGGTATGTTTTTCCATTTATTGAAATCCTCTTCAATCTCCTTTTTCAGAGTACTGTAGTTTTCACTGAATAAATCTTTCACATTCTTTGAAAAACCACATCTCTTTTATCCACTCTTCTGCTGATGGGCATTTAGGTTGTTTTCAAGATTTAGGTATTACAAACTGTGCTGCTATAAACATATGTGTGCATATATCCCTGTGGTACAATATTTGTAATTCTTCCAGGAAGATACCCAGAAGGAGAATAGTTGGGTCAAAAATGACCTTGAATCCTAGTTTTTTTTTTTTTTGAGGATTTCCACAGTGGTTGTGCGTGTCTACACTCCCACCAACAGTGGAAAATCATTCCTTTTTCCCCACAGCCTTGCCAGCATTTGTTATTGGCTGATTTTTTTTGATGATAGCCATTCTTTCTGGAATGGGATGGAATCTCACTTGTTTTAACTTGCCTCTCTCAAATGATTAATGATATTGAACACTTTTTTTATTTGCAGCTTTGGATTTTATTTTATTTTATTTTTGGTATCAGGAATCGAACTCAGGACCTTGCACTTGCCAGGCAGGCACTGTGCCACTGAGCTATATTCCCGGCCCTGAACATTTTTTCATATATTTATTTGCCATTTGTACTTCTTCTTCTGAGAAGTGTCTATTCATTTCATATATTCATTTTTGGATTGGTCTTTAAATTTAGGGGTCTGATTTTTTTCAGTTCTCTGTGTATTCTAGATATTAGTCCTTTGTCTGAGAGAAAACTGACCAAATTTTTTTCCCACTCTGTAGGTTGTCTTTTCACTCTGTTCATAATCTCTTTTGCTGTGCAAAAACTTTTTAATAGGATAAGATCACACTTGTTGATTATTTGTAGTATTTCCCAAGCAATTGGGCTATTGTCCATGAACTCTCTGCCTATGTCTTTAAGAATTCTACCTATTCTCTCTTCCTGCACGTATAGTTTTCTGTTTTAATATTTAGATGTTTGATCTACTTTGATTTTAGTTTAGTGCACGATGATAGAAATGGATCTAGTTTTAGTCTTCGGCATATGGAACGCCATTTATTAAAGAGGCTTTCTTTCTTACAGCGAAGATGTTTGGTTTTTTTTTTTTTTATCAAAGATATGTTGACTGAGCGTGTCTGGAGTTGTTTCTGCATCTTCTAATCTGTTTCATTGATCCTCACATCTGTTTTTCTTTTGCTGGTGCCGTGCTATTTTTATCACAGTAGCTCTATAGTATGATTTCAAGTCAGGGATTGTGATGCTCCCCTGCCTTGCCAAAGTGTATAAGAGGTATTGTGAAATAGGAAGAAATTGTTTGAAATAAATGGGACCTAGGGAAAAGGGAGGGGGAGAGGAAAGGTAAAGAAAACAAAAAACATGATAAAACAAGGATAAAATGGCAATAAAGTTTTGTAAATAAGGAGGGGAAAGGGGGTAAAGGGAGGGGAGGGGATTGGAGAAAAAAAAGAGGAATCAGGATAAATCATATACAGGTACAAATTCCCTATGATAAATATGATCATTCTGTATATCTCAAGTATACCAATAAACCTAACTTTTTAAAAAAACAAATAAAAATTTTAAAAATATAAGAATTCAATAGTTTATTTTAATGACATTTTTTGTTCCTGGTAAGTATTCACTGTTTAATATAATAAAACTCACAAAATTAATACTAGTAATTCATCAATAGCAATATTCTAAAGAATAAACACGGGTACCACATACCCACAATAATGCATCTTTATGACAACGTTGGTGTGCCCCATGGGCTATGAAGCCCTAGATAAAGAGCCTGCCTGTGTATCTTGTTCAGGACCCCCTCCCAGCTAGTGGGAGCTCTACTTTCTTGCCTTTATATCTTTTACTTTCTTTCTTTCTTTCTTTCATATCTTTTAAATCAATATACTTGAACACATGCCTTCTCCATCCATAGTTTTATTCTTTGTTACATTGGGACATGACCCTTGCACAACTACTTACCTTTCAGGGGAAAGCAATGCTGGTCTTGAGGTTGTGGGGAGCTCCAGTCCACATCTGTGGCTAGTTTGATAGAACAGCCTACGTAGCTAGTCTGATAGATCACCAAGGTGGGGCAATGTAATGCTGACCACCAGCTAGGTCCTGGTACCCTCTCACCATGGCCAACTTCTTACTCAAGAGACCCATGAAGTCCCACAGAGCCTACTGCTGGGAAGCATGCCACCCCTGGTTTGATGCTTTGGTGGGGTCATCTTCAAGTTCTTATGAATATTTAAACAGTGTCCAACATTTTCATTATTTACCCGGCCCCGCAAATCATGTACCTGGGCCTATAATCGCTGTATCCTCATATAGGTGCTACTTCTCCTCCTGATATCCAGGGTTCTGTTGGAATATTCCTAGCTGGGCCAGGCGCCAGCCCTCTGCTCAGGGGTCAGAGATAAGAACCTGCTTTCCACGGGTGGAAGCCTTTGTCCGTCAGTGTGCTCCACCTTCACCAGGGAATGGTGCTGATCTACAGTCCACCTTCCCAGAAGGCTCACCGTCTTCTAATTATGCACAAGGATGTGTCATTTGCTGAAGGCGGCCCTGGCCACTCAGTCTCAGGTGTAACAAGAGAAATACAAAAAAAAGGAAAAAACAAGATGCCAGATTTTTCTATTAGAATGACAAAACTCCTAATGTGTGATAATCTTTATTGGCCATGCTCCAGGGAAACAAACACATACATAGGTAGCTGATGGGAAGAATGCCCACATTGAGTAAACTGAAAATACCTGCCAAAATCATGAATGCATTTATCCTTTGGCTCAACAACCTCATTTTTTAGAAATATATTCTGTGGATACACACACACACACACACACACACACACAAATGCACACATCCACAAACAAGTTTGTTCATTGTGGTATTGTTCCAAATTGCATTAGAAAATAACCCAAGTGTCCATGTGGAAATTACTAAACAGATGATAGCACCATCTGAAAAAGGAATTCAGTACATCTATTTAATGAGGAAGTCTTCTCTGTTCCAAGCTCCAGGATTTGGTGGCAACTCAATAGAACAAGGAGGAGAATAGCATAAGTACATATAAGAAAATATATGTGCAGATATGTTTTTGTAGACATAAACAGTAAAAGAACGCACACAAAATTCATTAATATAGTTATGGGAAAGGAATTAGCAGAAAATGAAGTGGGTTCAGATAGAAAGAGAAGATATTTCCTGATACAGAGTTTTTTATACTGTCTTGATTTTAACCCTATGAATGCATTTACTGTTCAAAATAAAATTGCATCAGCAAACAAACACAAACCTTCCTTACCTTGAGAAAGACACTAAATTCGGACACAATATATCAATTCATTGCACGTCTTTGCAAACCTTACAAGCTAAAAATGGCTTTCATATTTTTAAGTGGTTAGGAAAAAGTCAAATGAAAATTATTTTGTGATGCTGTAATAGGACATGAAAATCTAATTTAGACGCTTGGCCCTGTCGCTTTATGCCTGTGATAAGGAACCACATCCCAGCAAGGGGCACATATGGGCAGAGCTGCTCACCTCATGGTGACAGTGAAGCAGAGAAAAAAACAGGTGGGGCAAGGTTCTCAATATCTCCTTTAAGGGGACATCGTCCCCCACAACCTAACTTTCCCCCACAAAGCTCTACTTCCTCCCAACAATGCCACACACTGGTGACAAGCCTTCAAGACACGGGCCGCTGGGGCACATTTCAGACCCAAACTATAGCACCACGTGTTATAACACATGGCTGTCTATGTTACAACAGAGGCACTGTCTTGGTACTGCCCCATGCACAACCTTTGAGAAACACCCTTTGAACTGCACTGAGGAAAAACAAATGCCCTGATAATTCTATACTGCACAGTGTTTGTCCTTTGACTTAGGGTAAGTATAAGACCAGACAGAACAGCACATATTATACCTCAGTGATTGCTTTTTACCTTTACAGAGAGGTGCTGAAATGTTCCTGGAAATAAAGCATTAGTTCAACATCTACCAAGGACCTTTCTTTTCTCTTTCCTTGATCCAGGGGAGGAAAAAGAAGCAAGTAACTTACTTATACCCCTCTTTAGTAAAGACTGCACTTTTTAAATGGCTATCTAAAAATTGTGTGTGTGTGTGTGTGTGTGTGTGTGTGTGCGCGCGCGTGCGCGCTAGGGATTGAACCTAGGGCCTTGTGCATGTTAGGCAAGTGCTCTACCACTGAGCTACACCCCCTCCTTAACTAATTTTGCCAATATTTTTAAAATAATTTCTTACTATTTCCTTACATTAACACCTTCCCTTATCTATAGAAGTACATTTAACATGTTTATTTTTATTTCTTGCTCATGCATTCTGGCAATTCTCTTGCAGATGGTACGTGTTGTCAAATATATTTCCTACCCTCCAGTGGCTGTGGTCTGTGTGCCTCATGGTGAATTTAAAGAAGTGAGAGAGAATGAGTCCTAGGTTTGGTGCTTCCTGTGTGCTGTCACCAGAGGCAGGTGCTCTGATTGGGGTTTCCTCATTGAGTACATGTAGATAGCAGCACTGGCAGGAAGGATCATCCCATCCCAAGCTTCTAACCCCATCCCACCCCCTGGGTTGGGGTTAGAAGGCAGCAAAACATGAGATGCATAGATAAATAATTGAGGATTGCGCAGGTGCTTGTGTCTGTTTTCAACAAATTATCTGCCCAGAAGGGCTTTGGACAAACTGAATATTCTTCCCAGCTTCCCTCTATCCCAACCATTGCTTGCCTAAAATGCCCATCCTCTGCTCCAGGGCACAAACAACTCCCTCCAGCCACCAATCATACCCAGGAGTCAAGAGTGGCTTCCTACTCCCTACCAGACTCTGAATAGTTTCCTTTGATAGTTCCTGAAATCCAAGCTTCTCTCTCAGATCTGTCACTCTGCCAGATTGGTTTTAACAAAGACAGCCAACAATCTGGGAACTTTGCAATTTTGGCAGGAAAAAGTGTGTGTGGGGGGGGGGGTACAGTGCAATATCTCATGTATAATTTAAAATGCAGAAGAATCATGCACACATGAAATATTTTTCAAAGAATCATAAATCTAAACAAGAAGGGTAACTTGTTTGATGAGAGGGAAAATTAAATAAAACTGTCAACTTGTCAGTTGTAAGTCCATTTATCCTTTGACTCAGCAGCCCAACTTCTGGAAATTCAACTCTATAAATGGGTACACACAGACATACAGACACATAGACACCCGCACACACACACACTGATACCGAGCAGTGTGTCAGTGAGAGAATGAGAATTCAAACCTACAGCTGTCTAAATCTGGTCAGTATACTGTGAATGTCCCGTCACAGAACGGCTCTGGGAAGGAAAGGCTTATGTCTCAGTTGTTAGTGTCTCTTGGTGATGTTAGTAGAGATCAGGGATAAATCAAATGCATTTTTTGTTTCAGTTTGTTCTAGTTTTAGGGTGAAGTTACTGCAGTAGGCAGGACAGGCAGCTACGAAAAGCCAGGACTGAGGGAAAGTCGGAATGACCCAATGAAAGTCAAAACAAGGAAAAGCCTGTAGCTGAGGGCTGACGAAAACCAGATCCCAAGACAGAGACAGGACGGCCAAGGTCAGGGCTCTGACAGTCTGATGAGCAAAGCCCGCTGTAAACATTGGTGGGATCCTCCTGGCCCATTAAGCGCAGGAATGTAATAAACAGGGCCACAGACAACCAGTGCTACGCAGCCTCTACTCCCACCCCTTCTGAGGACTGTCTGTGGCCTTCTTGTGCTGATAATTCTAGAAAAAGTTACACCTATGTTGCTTGGATAAGAACTCTTGCTATGAACCCTGAGTTTCTACAGGCCTACTTCTAGTCAAACTTTCTTGCTTATAACCACACAGGTTGACCTCAGTTTGCCCCAGAGTGGTCTTTGATGTGGTCATTTTCATGTATAAGAAGCCCTAGACAGGGTCCCCCTGGCAACACACTTTTGGATCCCTTCCTGCTTTCAGGAGTTTTTGTCTAATAAACATGCTTCCCTCTTATCATATTTGAGTCCATTCTTCAGCATCGTGAGATGAAAACTCAGCATTGTGGTAACAAAGTTAACCAGGCACATCCTACCTGGCAAGAAGAGGCATCAAGTCGGGGTTCACGCTGGGCGGCAGAAACATCGCTTTTTGAGACTGAACATTTTCTATACCCAGTGGTGATACATACAATAGGTGTTTGGTCCTGTTTGCCGGCCTATGGCTCCTAAAACCCTTTAAATCTCTGGAGTGATAAGAATATCTCTTCTATCCTATTAGTACATAAGATCACATTCCTCCTAGAGAGCTGGGACACACACACAGCACACCGCAGTTTCCATTTCATCTGCTTCTCCTCTCTTCCCTCCACCTCTGGGTCCCCTCCCTGTCTGTAAAAGATCTATTTCCTTACTTCCTCTTACCTATTTTTGTTTTGCTCTTCATGTATATTTTAGGCAGTTCGTATAAGAGGAAGCATGAGATATTTAACCTTGTATGTCTGATTTATTTCACTTCATATTATGGTCTCAAGGTGCATTCATTTTCCAACAAATGACTCAAGTTTGTCCTTTTTATGGCAGAGTGGTGCTCCACTGTGTATAAATATTACATCTTCTTTATCCACTCTTCTGTTGATGGACATATAAGTCGCTTCCAAGATCTAGCTGTTATGAACTGTGCTGCTGTAAACATGGGTATTCATCTATCACTGTAATATGATGTCTTTAACTCTTTGGAAGATATCTAGAAAGGGAATAGCTGGAGCTAATGAGATTTCTAGTTTTAATTTTTTGATAATTCTCCATAGTAATTTCCATAATGGTGGTACTGGTTTACATTCCCACCAACAACATGCAAGGGTTCCTTTGTTCCCTGCAATCTCTCCAGCATTTGATATTATTTGATTTCTTGATGGACAAGCCGAACATTCTTCCTTAGCCAGATGGACTCAGTGTTGTTTTAATAAAAAAATAAAAATAATTAAAAAACCAGAAAATCTTTTCTATCCTAAGGAGATGGATGGTGGTGAGGGACCCCTAGCTTCAGTATAGGAGCTGGGCATGAGCAAATCAAGGTTTGGTTAGAAACTTGAGACTTTCAGCTTCAATTTTCAACCTTCAACTGAGAAGGGGAAACGAGAGGAAGGCTCAGCTGAGCACCAACGACCAGTAGCTTCACAAAGCATGTCTATGTAAGGGAGCTTCCATGAAAGCCTAAAGGACAGGACTAAGGTGTTTCAGGGATGCAGAACATGTGGCAGTGCCCGCAGCATGGTGCACCCAGCCAGGATGTTGAATCTCCACTCCCTTCTCCGATATCTCTCCCTGTGCATTTCTTGCATATGGCTGTTCATCTGTACACTTTGTATATTCTTGTAATAAGGGAGTGAATGTAAGTAAAGTGTTTCTCTCAGTTCTGTGAAGCATTGTTATTAGCATAATAGTCAAATGTAAGGCGTGGAACATGAGAAGACTGAGTTATGGCCACTGGATCAGCAGCACAGGCCCCCAAGCTGGAGTCTGGAATTGGCGTCTGAATTGGGAGAAGCCATGTGGGACTGTCATGTTGAGATCCAGTGTGTCCCCTGAAAATGTTCATTGTGGTGAGGACTTTGTTGCTGATGAGCTTTTGGAAAGTGGCTGAATCATAGTTGCGTGGCCTTGGGACTGTATCTGATCCGCAGATCCCTCTTCTCTGGCGCTCTCTGCTTCCAGACTACCATGAGGTGAACAGCTTTCTTCTGCCACACCCTTCCATCGCGATGTTTCTGCCTCACCGCTGACCTAAAACAACGGAGCCAGCCGACCATGGACTGAAACCTCCAAAGCTGTGAGCCACAGTAAACATCTACTCCCTGAAGTGTTTCATCTTGAGTGCTTTTTTCACAGTAGTGCAAGGCTAGTACAGAAACTGGGGATCAAAAAGCGGAGTCACTACTGTGGCTACAGACCTGATCACGTGGTTTAAGCTTTGGAACAGGTCTGGGGCAGGAGTTTAGAAAGGCTTGGAGATGCAGGCTGAAGAATCCCTAGAATGCTGTAAGGAGAGCTCAGTGGAAAACTCTAGCGGGAGCTCGGAGGATCAGAATACTGATGGCAATGTTGACAGTAAAGACTACGCTGCGGGCCCCTTGGCTCCAGAGTTCCAACACACTGGGCTCAGCTACCTGCCCCAGAAAGCTCATCCGAGGATCAAGCAGTGCAAAAGGCAGAAAAGGAGTTTTATTCTCCATGTGGTCACACAGGTAAAACAGAGGTCTAGAAACCTAAAACCTGTCCTCAAAACTGCTTACGGCAGTCTCAGAGTAGCCTAGAAAGAAGGTACAAAAAACAAGGATTGAGGGTTTCCATAGACAGACATCTGGGTCATGTTGCTCTGGCCATGCTCTAGCTGATTATTACCTTGGCCCATTAACTCAAGACTGTCCATGCAGAGTTTTGTGGGCATCATGAAGGTCACTGTTGTTTAGAGGGTAGTTTTGGTTCTTTGTCATAAGGTATTTATCAATTGGACCTGTTGTTTCTGGGATCCAAAGCAACTGTGGGAGAGAATGACTCAAGCAAACTTAGAAGGAGAAGAAAAAGTCAAAAGGCAAGATGGAGTTGGAAAAACAGAATGAAATTAGTAAAGTCAGTCACTGATCCCACCTTCAAATTCCCACCATTAAGGCATCATTCCATTTCTATAGGAGAAATTTTGGAATGCAAAACCTGGGCAAAGTTAGACAATTCTATTTCTGGTGGGTTTAGTTGGGGGTGATATAACAGAGGCACTTCCATGTAGTATGAATACTTCATTTGTTTGTTTGTCTCTATCTTCTGTTGTAGTTGTTTGTCAAGACAGGGTCTCACAATGTAGCCTAAGCTGTCCTTGAACTTGCAGCAATACTCCTTCCCCAGCCTCCTCAGTGCTGGGATTATAGGCATATACCACTATGCCTGGCAACACCCAGTTCCATGCTTCATGCTGTAGCAGCCGTGGGAGCAAGGTACCCTCACTGCATGCTGAGAGGGAGGTAGGTGCTAGACAAGTGGGATCAGAACGCCTTTCACCAGTCCAGAAGAGAATTGTAGAAGGTAAACCAAAGCACATGAAGATTTGTGAAAGTTTCTTTGTTCAGACAGCAATTTATGAATCAGGCAGCACTAGACAGGCTCAGCTGTCCACTGTGGGGATTGGAAACTTACAAAATGTTCCAGGAAGCAAAACAAAGGAATTATACTCAATTGGTGAAAGGGAAAGTCCACATTAGAGGTTAGTTTGGTGGCTTATAATTGGCTACAGCTGAGTTTCATTCTTCTGTTTATGTTGAGCTTCAGTTTCTTTATGCAGCAAAACACTGGAGCTATTTCAGGCTTACAGTTAAATTGTTTTTAATTGACTTAAATCAAGTGTGTTAGTGAAATAGCCACAGTCCTTGCTGCTTCTTAGTTTCATGCAGATAAAATTCCAAACCACCTAACAATCTGTTTCCCCCTTGTACTACCTACACATTTTCAGTATGTCATTTCACATACCAGACATGGAAGGAGGGGCTCCCCAGCACACCAAGTAATTCTCCAGCAGGCACCAGCTGAGTATCCTACAATTTAACTCAATTCTGACACTGTCTATCCTGAGTTAGCATCTGATCCTACAGGCTAATACAACATAATTAGAAATTAACAAATACAACATAATTAGAAATTTTTTAAAGATCAAACTCGCTTTTATTTCTGAGTCTAGAATCAAATTTCATATCATTCTATAAAATAGAATGAGCATTCCAAATAAGCTGAGCCATAGAGGTTGGCTTTACATAACAAAAAGAACTGAAAAAAGCAGAAACAGAAAATATTGACCATTTCTGCCATTCAAGATGACATTGCAGAGGTCAGTGACACAGGCAGTAAGGGAAAGAGCTTTGAAGAGAAAAAAAGGGAAAGAGGAAAGGAGGTCTGTGTGCAACAGCAGAGACAATGTTGTTTTTAAAGGAAAAAGTACAATCTGGAAGGAGGGCAATGCATGGCCCCTAGGACATTGGAAAGAATGTCAGGGAGCAGGCAGAACAGGACCCTCCATTTTCTCCTTTAGGCTAGCAATGTACATCATCCCTACAATAAGATAGTGGCCAAGGGCACGGGGCAATGCAGTGTTCACAACCATTATGCTGCAAAATTCAAGAAACTAGAAAGCTCATGGAAGAAATAAGAGGATTTATTTTAGGTATACACTGACTCAGGTGACTCACATCCAAAGAGCTGAGCTCTGAGCAAAAGAAGAGCTCCAGTTTTATACATGTTGTTGAAGGGGTTGGTCTCATGAACAGCACAAAACCTGTAGGTTGGCAAGCAAGTTTATAGAAGGAGAACAAAGGCAGTTTGTCAAGTTGTGACAGTTTTGCAACTTAGCATATCTTTGTGGCCCTACTCAGACACAACAGAATGTTATGAGCACTGGAGGTTATAAAACTTTTTTTTACAGGGACAAAAGTTACTGCTTTTATCTGTGTTAGAACAAAGAACAACAGCCAGAGGGAGGGGAAGTCTAAAGGAGAATAGCTTAGGCTGGTGAAACTTGTGTTCTCTTCTTTTAAGTCCTGCTTCATCCTCCCCTTTGATGCTGTCTATAAATGAGTTTCAGTAGAGCTTCATCATCTGCATTTACACTGTTATGGAGGGTTTTGGCTCCCTGTTGGGCAGAAGAAGAATTATAACAAAAGAGAAAGAAACATATGTTGTCACTGAGACTCTGTGTTGATCCTCAAGGTTTGGCTGTGTGTGGACTGGTCAGCTTCTGGAGTGACCAGAGCAGGGCTGCTGTTTCCTTGGGCTCCAGCCACAAGTAGACTACTCAGTCAGCTTCTGGGGTGACTAGAGCAGCTCTGCCATCCCTGGTGATGGTTGGTTTTGTCACAGGATAAGCCAGCTCGGATGATCTGGATACCATTGGCTGATCCACTTGACTTGAGCTGCCAATTCTAGCCAACTGTGATAGATCCAAAGCATAGTTTTTCCAACTGTGTTAAAAGCAGTGGGAGTAAACAAGATTATAGCATGGGTCTCATCCCATATGGGCTCCAGGGTGGGTGGATTCTATCTCTCAACCCAAATAAAGTCCCTGGGCTTGAAGGGTGTTTTGGGTCTGTCCGGCTTATGGACATTTTCTCTTGTATCTAGCCATGAATATTTTGCATGGCTATTTTCAGTGCCTGTATCTCTCTTCTTAGGGTTAATTTTCTTAGTTTACAGAGATCACCCTTGATTTGACATATGATTGGGGGTGGCCAGCCAAATAATATCTCATAAGAGGAATACCTAGTTTGTTTGGGTAGGGGGTGCACCGGACTCATAGAAAGACCATGGTCAGGACCTGATCCTATCCAAATGGCTTTCTTGGCAATATTTTTCAGCAACTGTTTGCGTGTCCAGTTCATGTGCTCCACTTTTGCTGAGCTCTGTGGCTGCTGGGCTGTTTGTAGCTCTTATTTGATTTTTAATGTCTGTGTGAGCCCTTGGACTATGTCAGCCAAGAATGCCAGCCCATTGTCTGACCCCAAGGTCAGGGGTAGTCCAAATCTTGGGATGATGTCTCTTAATAATACCTTTGTCATCTCTTGGGTTTTTTTTATTTGGGTAGGGAAAGCCTCAACCCATCCAAAGGTGCAGGCAAGGACCAACATGTATTGATTATATCCTATTTGGGGCTGTTCAGTGAAACCCATAAGCAAGCTTTCACTTGGGTAGCACCCTTGTCCTGAATACATGGAGACTGAGTGGGTCCTTGTGTTGGATTGTTTTGAGCACAGGTTAGGCACTACTCATAAACAGCTCAAGTGATGGCAATGAGCCACAGTACATAGAAATGATGCCCTAGTTATATTTGTAGTGCCATTATTCCCATGTGAGAGCCTTGATGGAACTGCCTTACAAACCTGGGGGCCATCACTTCAGGGATGGTCAGTCTCTCATCAGACAAGTCTATCATCCTCTCTTGATATAATTTACAGATTCCCGAGCAAACCATGTCTTTCTTATTTGGAAAGTACTTTGGGATCTCTGGAAAGGAGGCTCTAGAATGAGGGGCGTGGCCAGGGCCCCTCTTTTGGGCTATGGGGTTGTCATAGCAGCCCATTTTGTTTTCCTATCTGTCTTTTGGTTTCTTCTGGCTTCTAATATTTCAGTTCATTAACATCCCCTGCAGTGTATAGCAGCCACTTTTAGCACCTAAGAGCTGTAAAATTTCTTTTTGGTACTTTATTTTTCCCCAGAAGTTAACAGTTCTCTCTCCTTATACATAGCTCTATGAGCATATACCATAGTAAAGGCATAGTTGGAATCAGTATAGATGTTAGCTCTTTTGTCTTTTTCTAGCAAAAAGGTCCTTGTCAAGGTTATCAGTTCTGCCTTTTGGGATGAGGCTCTAGAAGGCAGAGACTGGGGCTTCATCACAGAATCTAGTGTCACCATTGCATGACCTGCCCAGTGGATTCCCTCTAGTACAAAACTGCTCTCATCTGAGAAGTATTTAACATCTGGATCTCCAAGGAAATGATCTGTGAGATCTCCCCAGCTCGAGGATACTTTGTCCACAGTTTCTACCCAGTCATGAAGACGGGCAATGTAACTGGGTTAAGAGAGTTTGCTGTCTCTAGTGTGATGCAGGGATTTTCACATAGGAACCCCTGATATGGAGTCATCCTCAGATATGACAACCAATGGTGCCCTTTCTGGTCTATTAAGGTTATAACTGAGTGTGGTACTCGAATGGTCAGTTGTTGTCCCAAGGTCAGCTTGTCAGCCTCCTGCATCAGCTGGACAGTAGCAGCAAGTGCCCCATGGAGGCCAACCTGGAGCCTCAGAGTCCAGTGGTTTTGGTAAGTATGTCACAAGGCAGTGCCAAGATCTCACAACTTGAGTTAGGACCACTAGGTGGTTATTATCTGGTAGCCCTAAGGCTAAGGCATGAGTTGAGGCCTTCTAATTAGTTTGAATATTTTTTCCTGGTTAGCTTTCCAGAGGAGGGGCTCTTTTTACCTCCTTTGGGGGCTTTACATAGCGGCTTAGCCATAAGTGAGAAACGTGGGCTCCAGCTACAACAGAATCCTTTTGCCTCCTAGAACTTTCTTATCTTGTGTCTGGTGGTTAGGACTGGGAGGGCACAGACCACCTCTTTCCACCCAGTGTCCAGTTGGCATTCCCCTTGTGTCATTATGAAGCCTAAATACTAGACCTCCTATCAGCAAATTGGTGCATTTAGAGGGGCACCATATATCCAGCCTTCCAAAATAGATAAAGGAGGTCTCTAGTTTCTTAATAGCAGCTCTTGTGCATTGGGGCTGTGAAAAGGAGGTTATCTGCATACTGTAGCAAGGGGCAATTGTCCTCTGATGTGATGAACATTTTGAGGTCGGTGGCCAGTGCCTCTCCAGAGATTTTAGGAGAGTTTTTTAATCCTTGGGGAAGCATAGCCTAGTTAAATTGCTCTTTTATGCCCATGATAGGCTCTCCAGCCATAGGTGTACCACGTGTATCTCCTCTTTGATGTGCAGCCTGCTGTGTTTAGTCACTTCCACCTGCTGGGTCTTGGTTTGAATCTCCACCTCTGAGCTGTGTCACAGATGTTGTAGATCTTTCCGGATACTGTGTTTTGCTGTTGTGTGTCCACTGTCACCTCATCCTGCCATGTCACCTCCTCCTGCATGTGTGCCATTGCAGTTCTTGTGCCTGCAACTCTGCTTGTACCTTGGCCTGAGCATTGCACCTCGGCCAGCTGCCACTATTTCTCCAGTGCAGTTTCCACCTTTGCTAGTTGCTTTTGTTCCTCCTGGGCCTTCTGTCCTAGAATCTATTCTGTAAACTTCTTGTATTTCTCTATCTCTGTATCAGCTGCTCACTTCTGCTTCAGGGCTGTCTGCTCTGCCTGTGCCCTCCATGGTGCCTCCTGCTCAGCTGTCTTGCACAGCTTCTCCACAGCCTATTGTGCCTGAGCCTGGGCATGTGTCTGTTCCTCTGTCAACTGTTTTAGTTGCTTAGTCTCTTTCTTTGTCCAGGGAGACTATGCTTCCTCATGCTTGGCATGCTTTTGAATCTCCTCAACCTCCTCAGCTGGCCCACTAAGTTACCTTTGCCTTGTCAGGCAGCTGCTCGAGCATGTTCATGTGTTTTCACCTCTGTCTGTAGCCACTCCTAGCCAGCCTCTCAGGGTAGCTGTAGCTGCTGAGCTGACTGCTCTTCCGCTCACTCCTGCAAGAGCTGGGCCTCTTTCACCTTGGCCTTGAGCCACTCCATGTCCTCCAGGGCAGCCTTGTGGTGCCTGGTAGCTTCCCCCTTGTGGTACCAGGTTCTTCTTTACATGCTCTTTGGCCTTGTGGCATCACTGCTCTTCCACCGACAACTGTTGCCTGAGTTCCCTCTTTGATGTCTTACACAGCTGAGTGAGGCTCCTATCGATGCCAGCCTTGTGCCGTGCTGCCTTTTATTTACGCCTGTGGCCAGTACCAGGTTGATTCCTTTATCTCTTTTATTTTATGCTCAGCTCAGGTCACCAATGTTTTGTAATATACTGTCAGGCAGGGCTACAGCCATGCAGGTTAGGTCTGGGCTATGTTCAGCCATGAGTCAATGTAAGGAAATTGGTCTGGATGCCCTGGCTGCCCTCCATCCCTGGCCACCACCCAATATGTGTGCCCAATTGTTTCCTTATCTATTGTCCCCTTGGCCAACCATCTAACATCGAAGGAAGGCCAGTTAATTTTACAAAGAGTTCTAAACAGTGTTAATTACCACACAGAGACTTTTGACCCCATGCAAATGCATCTCATCTATGTAACAACAAAATGCTTATTTAATCAAAGCCAATAGATGATTATATTTTTTTGTTTGGTTATTAAAGACCAAGTCAAATGGAAAGGAGAACTGGAACCTAGGAAGGAGTGACTAAAATAGTCAGGGCCATAGCCTCCCTGGTCCTTTTGAGCAATAAAAGGCTTTTAAAAGGAACAGCCTGAGCTCCACCAACCCAAAAAGCAAACATACATATTTTTGATAAACTTCCTTCATTCTGGTCTGGCACTCTTTTTTTTCTTTATAGCCCTTCAGTGGGGAAACTTAGACCTTGTCACTTTGTGACATTAAATAACAGGGAAGGAAAGTAAAATACACAGAGAAGCTGGGGCATTTGAAAGATCTTTATTTGCATAAAAGTGAAGGGTATTAGTTGTGTCTCCTGGGAAAGCTCTAGATCTAGTTTGTGATGGTGAAAACTGACTCAATAGAGGTTGAAAAGGGATAGCTGTTTGCAACAGCCTCATTAAAACTTTGACTACATTAGAGTCTCCAAACTCCAAATGCTTCTTTTGGTTCACTCTCAGGCATCCTAGGTGACTAGGATGTTAACAGAAGTGTATTGAATCCTGGATGTACAGCAGTCTCACAGGAAATCACCTCAGAAGAACCTACCAGGTCCCTGGATCAGGAGAAACTAACAATTTAGCCTGCAACATGTAAACGAGGGCAGTTGTCACCCCACATCTTTAGCTAGCCCAAACCCCTATGGGAGATACTGTCAGTGGAGACCTTTGGGAAGAAGCATCAATTCAGAAAATTTTCTCTAACATAAAGTTCTTGCTCAACAACAAATAAGCCTCTCACAATGTCCAGTGTTGTTTTGTTTTACTAGAAAATTGGTTACCCAAGGTAATCTGCCAGATACTGCAGCCAGCTTTAACTGAAATGCAAGGTTAAACTTGGGACTTGAAAGAGAGGCTCTGGGTGAGAGCTGAAGAGCAACTCATGCCAGGTTTCCCATATTCTACAGCCTGAGGAGACAGTGCTACCCATTGGCCCAGGCAGGGAAGATGGGGGTGAGCGTGTCCCCTTCCATCGCTGGCTTCTAGGTGCCTCAAGAAAGCAAGGACAGATCATGCCCAGGTCACCATGAGTCACCATCTGCCCATGCCATCTGTGGGGATCCAGCCAGTCCCCTCCCCTCCACATGGCACACATTGGCACACCAAGAGCAAACCTTCCCCCACCATGGAGTGAGCTTTCACCAAGGCCTGAGGCACGCACAGGGTACACCAGAGATGTGTCCCTTGACTGCGTTGACTCTGAGAGCATCACTTTGTCACAGAAGGGCTGAAGGAGGCCTGCATGGTATTGGGGGATGCCACCATGCACCTGCCATGGTTTTCTTGGTCCTGGTGGTGTCTTCTCTGCAACAGTCTCTTTCCACAGCATTCTTCTGGGGTCTCACTGAGCTGTGCCTCTTGATCCAATTTCCTTGTTTATTTCTTGCAATAACCTCAGCCTCATGTTTATCTCCATAGCTAAACCAACATGGCCTTTGTAAATACTATGAACAAAGAGACTTCTCCAGGTGTTTACTTTCTTTAACTCTAAAGATTATGACATAAATTGCAAGTTCTCAGATGTGAAGATCTTAGGAGTGACTTTTTAAAGTAAAACCCAACCTTGTGCATATCTTTTTTTTCCCTATCCTTGTGACTTGTGAAAGACACAAACAAGTCCCTGTACTTTTGGGAGCTCCAGGAATGCCTAAAAGCAGCTGCATACGTGTGGCAACAATGCCTGTTCCTCTGGTTATAGCAGAAACAGGATTGGCTGGTGCTGTCAGATTCCAGGAAAACAAATTGGTGTAGGCCTATGGTCTGACCCAGGAAAGTGGGGCAGGCTCATTGTCTGACCCTGGAAAAAACTGAGGCAATTTACTTTGACTATTGTCAGATATAAGGTGTAAAAGGATCCAGTTATGTCTGCTCTTTATGTCTTTACAGAAGAACATAAGTGTTACTGGTTTTAGGGGTGCTGGAGTCTCCTTCTAGAGGTGTTTTCTAGGTTCTTTCTGTCCTGGACCAAGAATTGGTCAAGGGAAGTTTGAAAGGTAGCGAGCTTTTATGTTTATTAAAAGTAGAGCAAGTTTGGATCAAATAAAAGGAAGAGAAGTATAATCTACAGCCCATGGTGGTGAACCTCTGGCTCCCGTGCTGCAATGGGCATGCAGAAGGCTCTCTGGTGGCGCTTGAGCCAAGTCACCCGAGGAGCTGAGTATCAGATAACTGTTGTTTTTTCTAAACCAAACCCTAGTATTCAGGCTTAATTGCAGTGTTGACACTTTGCAATAAATAAGTGGGTTTTGGGTTGCAGCTTAGGCACTCGGTCTCTAAAATGTTCACCATCCCTACTCTACAGAAGAAGAGCAGGTTATGGGAGAGAACACAGTAGCTGAGAGTTCAATGGCAACTGCCCCTGTGTGTCTTCCGCTCCTCAGCCTGACACCAGGCCCAGGCTGTCCTGCGTAAAACTGCTCAAGTTCCTGCAGAAGTTCAAGTGCAGGGCTTTGAGCACTGTTCTACTGAGGTGTCCTGGAACTTTGTAATGAGCAGATCATGTGCACTTCCACAGCCAGCTCACCATGCCCTAGTCTGTCTCAGAAGGCTTGGAGGTATCTCAGTGTCTATCCCCAAAACATAACTGGGACTGTTTGAAAACAAGGTTAAAAAAAAAAAGAAATTTGATTTTTCTCTGTAATTCAGGGTGGCACACAAGTTAGAGAGTAGAAAAACATGGCAGCCTCAAACTTGATTGATTTTTTTTTTATCAAACTTGATTTAAAATGGACAGGTAATCCATTTCCATCTGATCATCTTCAGTTCTCTCTTTCTCCCCCCTGAATCCTCTGGCATTAATTGTGTTATTAATTAGCAAAAAGAAAAAGTACTCAGGGTACCCGGGAATATTACAGAAAATGTGCCGTGTTTTACCGGACAAATAAATGAAAATTAAGAAGCACTAATCAGTGTCTCCTAGGGAGAAGTCTGACTAATCTATAGTTATAAACCTACAACTGAGGAAGAGGACTATCGTAATGGTAACCCAGCACGGCCAGCACATCTAAAAGTGCACTCTGATTGAATGTGATTATTTTACGTGTCTTTTCTGCTTGTTTGCCTCTTAGTCTGCGTGTGTGATGATGGTTTATGGAAATATGACCGCTGATGGCAACAGTTCCATTCCTTAGTACGGCCTTTTGCCCCCTACCCCTCACCAGACAGTTGAAAGGGACTTAATTCGAAGTTTACCAAGGAAAACTGCCCAAGTTCCTAAATGTGACAAAAGCGCCTGCAGCTGCTCCGCGTCTTACTTTGTTTTTGTTGCTGTTGTGGTTTTAGTGCTCATCTGATTTTTGCCTACATGATTCTTTTGCCCTTATAGGCTTCTGGCTCTGTGGGGGTTTTTTTGGGGGGGGTGATATGCAGATATTCAGGAATTTAAAAACTCACTTGGCAATAAAAAAAAGTAATTTAAAGGAGGCCTCTTTAAAATCCAGCCATTGCTATGTGGACTGGGATCAGCCTCACAACCTTGGGTCAATAAATGCTCACATAAGGCACTCAAATATCTTTGGTTCACATGACTTAGATAAATCTTTAATAGTTAATTTAAATTGGTTAGTAAGATAAGATAACTGTCTTTAAAGTAATCTTTAAATTTACTAGTGTGTATATTTTGCCCAGAATGTTAGCCAGGGAGGATAATATTTATCTTACAACTGTTTATAATGTCTGAGTCATCCCTTACTAAGTGTAAATTTAAGTATTCTTGGCTTCTTAAAGTTTACGAAAAGACAGTATCTTTTGGTCTGTTAAGTATGTTTTCATACATTGTTAAAGCACTTTCCCAGGCAGCTGCCGAGATGGTGGGGGGACAGGTCCTGGTGCTGGATGGCCGAGGCCATCTCCCAGGCTGCCTGGCGGCCGTCGTGGCCAAGCAGGTACTGCTGGGCCACAAGGCGGTGGTTATGCACCAAAAGGGCTTCAACATTTCTGACAACTTCTACAGAAACAAGTTAAAGTGCTTGATCTTCCTCTGAAAGCGGATGAACAACAACCCCTCTTGTGGCCCCTCCCACTTCCAGGCCCCCAGCCGCCTCTTCCTGCAGACTGTCTGAGGGATGCTGCCCCACAAGTCCAAGGGAGGCCAGGCCACCCCGGACTGCCTCAAGGTGTTTGATGGGATCCGGTTGCCCTATGAGAAGAAAAAGTGGGTGGCAGTTCCTGCTGCCTTCAGGGTTCTTTGCCTGAAGCCCACAAGGAAGTTCGCCTACTGGGCTGCCTGGGTCATGAGGTAAGCTCAAGTACCAGGCAGTGACAGCCACCCTGGAGGAGAAGAGGAAGGAGAAGGCCAAGATCCACGACAGGAAGAAGAAGCAGATCCCAAGGCCACAGGTGAAAAGAACGTGGAGAAGAAAATCAACAAGTTCACAGAGGCCCACAAACTCCTGCTCTGAGCCCAATGAAGTCTGTTTCTACCACTAAGTAAATAAGTTAACGTATAAAAGAGGGGCCATCCTGGCCGGCTAGGGAGGGCGTCTCTGAAACCTACACCAGTGAAAGCAGATACCTTGAGGCAGGGACTAAAGAGGAAAGCCGATACAGGAGAGTAGGTAGAAAGAGAACCTTGGTGAGACAAAATTCAGCATCCAGGGGTTGGTAAGGGGAAGCCATACCACTCCTGGATCATGGTAACCCCACCCCCCACCCCAGGCCCAGCATACATACCATCTAGAGAGGGAGGACTGGGCCACCTGAGGGAGGGAGGTGGCCCCTCAGCGATGGCCTGGCTGATGAACTCTGCTCATAATCACCACCTCCGCATGGGGAAAAAGAGCAAGGTACGTGAGACACAGGCCAACCAGGGCTTCAGAGAAACTGAACACAGAACAGTATATGAGAGGACACCAGCACACATGTGGGAATTTGGAAGCAATAGCGCTCTGCAATCAAGCTGTGCCTGGGAGTTGTGGGTCTTTGGGGAGAGAGAAGGCTTGACTGACCCAGAAATAGCTGCCCATCCTTGTCACATACAACAGGAGTGCTGTACTAGGCAGGTGCTAAGTGTGCTGCCCAGGCTTGCTGGCAGGTGCCAACAGGGGAGTTCCAAGCACCCCTGTGCTGGGGACATAAAAAGGTAGGGAGCCCTGAGATTATGCGAAGTTCACAGAGAGTGACCAAAAAAGCATTGAAAGCAGAGGTAAGGTAGGAGATTAGGGCGCAGCAAAGCTGGCTGGGGAGGTACGCATGACCTGTTACGCATAAGATGGAACATGTGCATTGAACAGTTCCCTAAACCATGCAAGTGGACTTCTCATAAGGACTTGAGCATGTTTTCAGTAGGATGGTGTCTTGGTTACTTTTCTCTCATTGCTGAGACAAAATACCCAACGCCAAAAATGAAGGAAGGAAAGGTTTATTTAGCTTACAGTTTGTGGAGGTCTCAGTCCATACTTGGCTAGTTCTGAAGCAGAGTGGCACACGGCAGAGGGCAAACTGTTCAGGGCAGCAGAGCACAGCAAAAACCACAAGCAAAAGGGAGGAATGGCTGCAAGCAGCCTCCTTTTCTCCCCTACATTGTAAACAGCCTACCCCCACCCAGAGGACATGTAGCTCTCACACAGTCTCCATGCCCTTCTCTTCCACAGGCTCAAGATGTATACAAAGTAAGCACCCTGGCTTCCTGCTGAATCACATAGTTAGCCTTTTAAACTTCCCAAATTAACACAATAAACAACATCCCAGAAGGGTAAGGGCATGTCCTTTTCACCCCAAGATTTACAACTGCTGAGTTACTTAGCCAAACCTCTAGTCTCCCCAAGTTGACACAATGTATCAACCATAACAGATGGCCTAGACCTAATGTTAACCTGAGGCGTAGGATCCCAGCACTGTCTCTCAGGACTGATACATAGACGTTCTCATGGGTTTCCTCAAGACTTAGGTCATACAAAAGGACACAGATGGCAAGAAAAGCCTAGAGTGCTATCATGGCTCTCTTCATGATAACGTACCTTTCTTCCAAAATGAAAAATCATCTCAGTTTTCCTCTTCTACTCAGCCTAAACCTGCTCTACAGAGCCAGTTTCTCCATTGCTCTTTACTTTTTCAAATAAACTTTGCCACTACTTTTTGCTTATTTCATTCAATTCTTTGTTGGAGACTAGAAGAACCTGCAGTCCAACTCCAGAAGAAGAGGTGAGTGACCAGAAGAACCTGGTCGTTTTAAGTGATGAGCCACTTTTAGAAGGAGCTACACAGTAACAGAGGGACAGAGTCTGGCGTCCCAGGTCAGAGGGCTCTTGGTGTTGCACTAGGCAAAAGGCTTGAGGGAAAACACAGAGGCAATTGCAGAATTTGCCCTGCAGTGAGGAGACCAGTAGTGAGAGATCCTTGGTAAAAGTTAAGAGAAAACTTGGGCAAGCTACACTGTATCTGCCCCTCCCCTAATTACCTGAGGCAGTTGGATCTTGGGACAGAGCCAAAGGGCTGCACTTAGCCCTTCCCAGAGCACTGCTTGAAACCAGAAGGCTGGTCCAGCAAGACAGTTGGGTTGGCAGGCCTGCTTGCTCAGAGGCTGGAAATTCAGCAAGACAGAGGGTGAGGGGTTGCTCAGAGACCTGCAATTAAACTCAGACTGTAGTGTAAAAAGGACGGTGAGGAAACACAGGACTCCAAAAGCAGGCAGGAGGAGCTATCCTATTTTCAGACAAAGTGGGCTTCAAAACAAAACCCAACAGAAGAGGCAAAGAAGGTCACTAGATATTAGTAAAAGGAACCATTTAATGGGAAGAGATAACAAATATAAATATATATGCATCAAATACCAACACACCTAAATACTACTGTGCATAAAAGATCAAACAAACATCAAAATAATCATAGTGGAGTACCTCAATAAATGACTTTCACAAATAGATCAACTACACAAAAATATCAATAAAAAGTATCAGAGTTGAACCACACCTTCACGTAAGTGGTCTTAATAGATATCCACTAAAACAGAACACATATTCTTCTAACCAGCATGTGGAACTTTCTCCAATATAGACCGCATACTGGGCCACAGTCTGGATTGAATAAATACAAAAGGATCAAAATTATCTCAAGTACATTATCATATCTTAGGGCATTGAAACTAGAAGTCAACAGCAAAAGAAAACATAAAAATTACACAAACACCTAGAGAATAAATAACACACTTGTGAAAAAAGAAATGGGTCATAGAAGAAATCAAAGAAGTGAAACAGCTTCTAGAATCAAACCATCCCAGTAGAACCTATAAGAACCCATGGGACACAATGAAAGCAACCCTAAAAGGGACGTGTACTGTAGTGAATGCCCACATTAAGAAACAGAGCAAGCCCAACTCCCCATAATGAATTTAATCTCTATGCATGGAACACATGCACTAATAAAACATTTTTTTGAAGGAACAAACACTACAAAATTTAAAAAAAATAAAAGAGGGATTTTTTTTCATACAGTGTGCAAAGAGTTAAAATTCTAATGAATAATCCTGCATGGCCAAAATAGGGGTGAGAGTTCTGCCATTTAAAACATGGTCTCCATCTATAAGGCTTTGACTCAGTAAATATTTTTTATTGTACAGATGAGATTCTCTTGGGCTGGGGATATAGCTCAGTGGAATAAGCGCCTGCCTAGCAAGCGCAGGGTCCTGAGTTCGATCCCCAGTACCGCCAAAAAAAAAAAAAAAAAGTGTGAGATTCTCTTGTACATTGGGTGATGAGTCTATTTGTGTTCATTAATGCTGTTTCTCAAACTTGTAAGTAGGGTATTCCATTCCAGCAAGAAGAAAGTAACCAAGACACAGGCCAAGTAAAATTTTTTTCCAAGTAAACTTTTGATAGGATAATCATCACAAATGCCTTATTTGCATGATGGAGAAGCCAAGCCCCTTCCATTACCCTCAGGACTATTGTGAGCCTTTTCATCAGCCTCCTCTCATCCTGCAGAACGTATTTCGCTTCCACCTCCAACAAATGTATAACCCTGCTGCCTTTTCTGTATGTCCTATCTAATTCTTTGTTTAGGACTCCAAAAACCTGGAAAAAATTTCCCTGGGACTCATGAACTGGTAACAAATCTAGTCTATATTCTCAATTTTAACTAAGACACATAGTAACCAGTTTAATTTTTAAAAGCCCATTTGTGAAACAAGGTTAGTCCTGTCAGACAAATACATTAAACATATAATACAGTCCCCTTTTCTGTAAACCAACATGAACTACCTTTTAGGAAAAATTACACCATTCCCGCTTATGCCAAGTCCAAGAACTGCAGCTTAGCAACACACAACAGAACAGCAAAACCTTTGAAGATAGCATACAAGAATTAGTGTCTATTTTACCAATTAAGTGCAGACATTTTTATAATAAAGTAAGGTTCTCTTTTACTGAGCAGGACCACGGATCTTCCTAGTTAAATAACCATAAGCAAACCACAAAATAGCAGGTGAACATCAGGTCTAGGTCATCCTATGGAAAATCTGCTCAAGTTCTCACAAGAAGTCCAAGTGCAGAGTGGCGGGAGCTGCTCTGCTCATGTGTCCTGAGATTCTGTAATCAACAAGTCATGCCTGCTCCCCTAAGCCAGCTTTGCCATGCCCTAATCTCCTGTCTCATCGCCTTTATCCAGAAAAAAATAAAACTATTTGGGGTGGGAAAAGGTCAAAATCTATGTTTTTAAACCTTGCAAGGCTTTCCTATAAAACTAAAACAATTCTTTTAAAAAACACTTTTTGGACTAGGATAGGAGCACAATACAAGTTTATTACACAAAAGTATTTTAGCGTCTCTTAAGACTATTAGCATTTGACCTCATAAACAAATCCATTAGTAGACTAGGTAAGTCATAGCTATTAAACTACTTACAACAAAAGAATATTAAATGAGTTATTCTTATACAAATTATTGAAACTTTTGGATATCACAAAATGATGAATACAACCACTAAACATGTTAAGATATCATTTACAGCTCATTTTTTAACTTGTTGATGGATAGTTTGAGAAAATCCTCCATTTTAGGATGCTTCTTATCCCTGTAGAACAGTTATAAAAAAAAGATAGAAGAATTAAAAGCAGGCAGAAAGGTGACAAAGAAAATCATAATTTTAAAAATGAAACTGCAGCTTCAAGACACAAGTCCAGTTTATTTATTTGTTTTATTTCTTTCCCCTCTTCTTCCAGAACACAAACCTGGACAATTTCCTTTTACCTGCAGATGAGTTCAGTCATTTTCTTTGTACTTGCAAGTGGTTCTCTTTCACCTATCAATAGACCACCATTTCACCTGTAAATTCAGCCACCACCAGAGCCATAAAATGATCTTACTGTATTTGCACCATAGACCAATTTTTCACCTGTAAATTAAGCCACCATCCAAAACACATAAAGATTGTCTGCCTGTGGGTGGGCCATCTTCCCCTACCAATCAGAACAAGGCCATGACCACAGACTATCAAATCCACAGATTCTCACCACCAAAAACACATAAACATTCACAGTGCCAAGCTGTAATGTGTCTGCAACTCCACTCTTGAGAATATCCCATTCAACCCAGGCATTCCCCTTCTGAGTATTTTCCCAGAAGATCTGAAAACATCATATCACAACGATATATGTGCACCCATGTTTATAGCAGCGCAATTTGTAATTGCTAAATTGTGGAAGCAACCCAAATGTCCATCCACTGAGGATTGGATTAAAAATTGTGATACTTTCATATAATGGAATATTACTCAGCTATAAAGAAAGATAAACTCAAGGCTTTTACAGGTAAATGGTCACAACTAGAGACCATACTCATAAGTGAAATAAACAAGACCTCCATGGGTAAGCAACATATTTCTCACTAGTATAAGAACCTGGAAGAGTGAATAAAAATTAGGAGATATGACAGACATTGTGAAATGAAAGGAACACGCTCAAAAGTAAAGAGCAACTGGGGTGAAGAAAAAGAGAAAGGAAAGAAAGGGAAATTATGTATGTATGTATATACAGGGGAGCTAACATAGTTGTACTACTGACTTCTATTGCTTTACTGAAAGGACCAGTTAATGATTACTTATTTGATCAGTCTTGCATGTCTATTTGTTTTCCTGAGGAACCACTTTGAAGATATCAATTTGCAATACAACAACCACTGATAATTTCTTAACACTTTGTAACTCTGTATTGTTTGTATTGTTCTTATGCTATTTTGTAAATGGATGTCTATCTGTTAATATGTTTCCTTCTTTTATTTTTAAAATAAATTTTTAAAAAGAAGGAACATCCTAAATCTCTACTATACCCTCTGACTGGTACACTCGGAAAATTCTTTTCCCCTAATGAGAGTAAAAGAGCCTGCTGCAAAGCCTGGGTTAAGTTCTGTATGTATTTTAGTTTCAGAAACCTCTCAGACGCAGCCTGATGATGATTACTCTTATCATTATTATTAGCTTTTTATTTATTGTGTTTTGTTGCTGTTTTTGTTTTTTGTTTGGGGGGTTTTGTTTGGTTGGGTTTTTTTGGTTTTGGCTTTTTTGGTTTTTTGAGACAGAGGCTCACTATGTATCCGAGGCTGGCCTTGATCTCACTGTGTAGCCCAGGCTGGTCTGGAACTTGTGGCAATCCTCCTGCCTCAGCCTTCTAAGTGATGAGATTACAGGTGTGTGTCACCAGGCACAGCTGCAGAGATAATTACTCTTAAATTTATTAAAGCGTCAGATATCTCTTGATCTTATATCACAGAGTATTATCATTTATAGACTTTTAAAAGCCAAGAAAGCCTGAATTTATACTTAGCAAGTGTCTTTAGTATTTAACTTAATTATAAATGATTCAGATGTTCGATATACATAGCTATCTAATATAAAGTTACCTTGAAATTGTTCAGTAAACATAAGACAACAGACAAGCAAAAGTCAATGTCCCAAACCATATCTTTAGTCAAAGAAAAACTCTTCACAGGTAAGGTCTGTGATATGTGTGATCACTTGTCCAGGCCCCAAAGAATGGATTCAAAGTCAAGAAGAAAAGCTAAGGTGAAGCTGTAATTCAGTCTTGCAAGGCGGGGTGTCCGCTACGCTAGCAGGCACACCTGGGGGCGGTTACACTGAGCACTTAGTACCAGACAGAGCCCTCCCCTACCACAGCTTCTTTCCTCTTTTGCTCACTGGCCAAGTACTCTGGATGTTACAGTCTTCTGCGCTGGTGCCTATACCCTCAGCTTTCTCCTTCTGTAAACATTTTATGGGTTTTGTAAAGCAAACAATTAAACTACGGAGGGTAACTTCTTAACTGCCAGTACTTTTCTGATGAATGAGCATCATGAATGCCATACTTCATTGACCATCTACCTTCGCCATTTTGTTTAGCGACCCTTTTAGATGCATGACCTCAGTCATACCACAGGCTAATCGTAGTTTTCTGCTCAGAGTTAAAGACTTTAGCTGGGCATGGTGGCACACGCTTGTAATCCCAGCACTTGGGAGGTTGAGGCAGGAGGATCGTTGTGAGTTCGAGACCAGCCCACCTGGGCTACAAAGTAAGCTCAAGGCCAGCCTGAACTGCTAGCGAGACCCTATCTCAAAAAATGACAAAAAAAAAAAAAAAAGAATTTTAAAGAGTTAAAGACTTTATCCTGAAAATATATCACTTTAAGTTTCTATTTCACACAGGTCTTATACACCTAAACTATAATTGGCTAACACAGGCAAAACATTGGGAGTGTTACTGGCTACTTAGGTTCATACACTCAGATTTATTTGCTTGCTGTGGCCAAATCACAAAAGGTCATTGATTTCGGGTTACGTTTGCACTGCTGATTACATGAGGACAACTTTATTTTATCTTTTAACTATTGGCTTATATTGTGTGGACTAAAATGCCTTTGAGTTTATGTTTTAATTAATGATGATTCTCTTATTTCTAAATTAACTTGGCACCATGTAAACAACTTACAACTACACACAGACATGGGGCTTTGTATGCACCACCTTGGGGCTCCAATATAATACAGATATGCAAATGAATATACACAAAACAAAGATGCAGATGTACCATTTACCAGCTTTTAAAACTTAATTGGCATGATTTTCTTTAAGAGGCCTAAACAATACTTAATTCTAAGTTTGTAGGTCTGAAGGCAGGATTTCTGGCTGTAGCAAGGAGATCTCAAAGGAGATTGCTTGCTCATTTAATCTGAATTTGAATTTCCTGACTTTTTCTTTTTTCTTTCAGTCATCAGTTATTACAAGTTTTAGACAATTTCAAAAAGCTCTTGTCTTAGTTTTAAAACATTCTCCCATTGTATTGAAAAATTTAGACATAGCTGATCAGAAGTTTACACATCCTTAAAAAAAAAAAAAAGAAGTTTACACATCTTATCCCCAATATGTTGCCCAAACCTTCTAATATGGGAGAAGAGAAAATCAGTTTAGGAACAATACTCTTCACTGAGACAAACCAAAACATAAGCCACCAGAGTCCATTTTCCTAGCTGAGGAATGAAGATTACAGAAGAACACTAGTCAATCGCTAGGAAATAGAAGTTTTGACAAATATTTTGAAGCACAATCAGTTTAGAATGAATGAAGGACTTTCCGCCAAACTGAAGTGAAACATGCATGCCCATAAGAAACGTAGGATTTGGCTGCGTGCTCAGTGGGCACAGAGGGCTCTCCTGGTGCTCGTCACTGATCTGAAAAAGGGCAAGCAAGGTAGACGTGGATATTATCCCGGCCAAAGTTACTGTAAGGAATCTTAGGGGTAGTTCCTGAGGTCACAGCAGACTTTTGCCAATACATGCTGTTATAGGCAGCTGAGTTAGATAGAAATATTAGAAATATTATAAGCAGGCAGACAGGGCAGGCCCTCAAAGGAGCCAGGGTGGAAGATGCAACTATGGGGAAGACAGACACCTCCAGCTGTGACAGAAGATGAAACAGATGCACCCACACACCTCCCTAGGGATGGACCTCAGGGGCTGATATTCTAAAGAGGTGTCAGTCACCTTGAAAAAGCCAGGAAGAGTCACTAGCCCAACCCCCTCCAAGAAAGGCCCCTGTTCTGTATTCACGTCTGTGACTCGCTTCTGCATTTGATCCCGGTTTAATCAATTTTACCTGAACAATTACACTTGAAGTCTTATTGGCTGACCATAGTTTTATCCCATCCCATGCCCACCTAGCGAGTTCCCACATTTTCCACCTTGGACTCACCTCACCTCGTGGATTTGCTCTGTAAAAATCCCTAGAAAAGACAAGTTCCAAGGCAACCCACTCAGGCCCCCCTTCTGTCCCTCTCTCAGACAGAAGATTTCTTTCCCTCAATAAATATATTCTGCTCTTAACCTCCATTGTTCCTAAAATTCATTCTTTGATTTTACAGAACATGAACTCATCTCAGATATCTTTCAGTTTGGGAGTTTTTTTCCCTCTATGTCAATGCCATGTTCTAGCACAATAAAATCACTCTAAGTCATAGGCAACTAAAACTTCTCTAGGAAACCATGAAGTAATCCAGACAGTTTCTATTCCCAAGCAAGTCACAACAGAGATTTCCAAACACACCCTAGTGTCTCTTAATCCACGCTTTCCTGTCAAACAGATAAAAGAAAGCTGCTCTCACAAATTGACTCAGGAAGCCCCAAAATGGCTCATACAAAGCCCTAAATGGGTTCATAATGATATAGGGAAATAATATAACTCCCAACCTGCTAGATATGAGATCACTGAGTTCATGCTCCCCAAAATCAAAGAATAAACTCTAAGGAACAACAGAGGTTAAGAGTAAGAAAATTTTTATTGAGAGAAATAGCCCCTGAGAGACAGCAGGTGACCCAAAAGAGGTTGCCTTGGATCAAACTTCACAGAGGGAGTTTTATAGAGCAAAGTCACAAGGTGTCCATAAAATCTCAAGGTGGGTACAACTTGGGTCAAAACTATGATCAACCAATTTGACTGCAAGTACAGCTGCTTAGGTAATATAGACTGAGTGGGGGAGCAGGTCACATAGCAAGTGTACATGGAAAGAACAAAGACCTTTTTAGACAGGATGGATCAGGAAGCCCTGGTCACCCACCTGGGTGACTGAAGTCTCTCTAGACTTTATTGGACCAGGTGACACCAGTTATAGAATAATCTTCAATTTAGTGCTTGTCCCTTGGGGAGGCATCTAGGCCTGGTTATTCCATCTTTTGCTTGAGGCCTGGTCCTCAACAGATGCATCTCCAGCCACAGTTGTAAAGTATTCTCATCCTCAGCACTGATTCCCTCCAGAGACTAGCCCCGTCCGACTCCCTATAATGTTTCAGACTAACTTAGCTGTCTATCATAAGAACCACCACAGAGAAGAAAAAGGAAAGATTGAAGTAGGATAGAAGTAAAAGATGGGTATAAAGGAGACAATATCGTACTAAAAATTATACTTGTAAAATGACTATAACTTTCAAGACCCCCCCAAACACAATCAAAATTACCCAAGTTGATTCATAGGAGCATTTCGTGGGTTAGATTTAGGCTCCTTCCCTTCCAGACCCATCACACCCAAAATTCCTCAGGAATATTGAAAGACCATAAATAGGTTCAACTGTAAAAATTAAGAGCAGGAACCCTATCCTAAGATAAAGGAATAGGTTGAGAAAATCCAAAGAATGTTTCAATTACTAAGGAAAAAACAAAAGTCTGGGTCTATACCTGTAGAATGGGTTGTACCTTTCTAAGGTTCTAAGGAGTGGCCACCTTTGTCCAGGGTGGCCACCACTTAAAAGAAGCATAAATGTTCCCTGTTCCAGGAAATAATCCATCTTCTCTGAATGACTATACTTCACTCTGAGCAGGTGCTGATTTTTCTGCCTAGCAAAGCTTTCCTGTGCCTCTTACCGACTAGTAGTACAAATTCTTTTTCTGCAGTGGGAGTCATGAACCTGTTAAACCTATTCTACGGAGATAATAGATCAGGTTCCTTATCTCAGCTTGAGTGACAGGACAAGGCCAGATGTCTCTTTATGATAGATCTAAACTTCCAATTTAACATTTCCCTAGAGGGTATTTTTTTTCCCCTGAAATAAGGAAGTGCCTTGACCCAACCCAGCGCCCTATGGAGTCTTTCAGGAAGAGAACTTGCTTGCCTTACATTCAGACGGTAGACGAGTTGGAGCTGAAGTAGCCCACGCATTATAGAATCCTGACTATAGTCTGCCCAGTTACTTTGCGTCTTTCAGATGGTCCTAAAATCTTGCTGCCCACCCTACAGTAAAGGTGATTAAAAGAAGAGAAGGAAAAAAGAAACCGAGGCAAACCCAAGACACGGTACTTAAAGCAAACAAAAAAATACCTGGAACATTTTTCTACCTCTGAATCATTTCTCCCATCAGCCAGTCCGCCAAAATGGCCTGTAGGCAGTCCACATAGCCCAAATGGTGAAAGTGCTTACCTCACCCCAAATGTCACCACTGAGCAATCTGAAAAAAAAAACCCAAATAGCGCGGACAAGAGTAGATCCCTGGAGTGCACTTTCCAGGAGGGAATGAGGCAGAGCCTGTCAGCTTCTCAAACAACCTTTATTTTTTCCTTCACCAAAAAGTATGTATAGGCAGCTGATGCTCTGAACAGGAAAAAAAAAAAAGTGAAATTTCCAGGGGCAGTAGCAAGCTGGCAGCTGCTACAACGTCCCTGGAGTCTTGCGCATGGGTTCAGCTTACCATGAGCAGTCAGTTCCTTTTTCCCAAGGGCCTGCTGCTTGCCTAGCAGGAAACCAGGAGACCTGTGCTTCTCAGGAGCCAGGACTTACTGCTGCCTGGCTTTGCCAAAATGTTACTGGCCACTTAGGTTCGTATGTGCAAGTTTGCTTACCACTGACCAAGTCAAAGGAGGTCATTTATTTTCATGAAAAGGAAAAAGATTTTATTTAAAGCTAACTCCAAGGAGATGGGAGAAAGGGTCTCATTAGCCTCAAATCACCACCTCCCCATGTCCAAGTGTGCACGATATTTTCAGAGGGGGAGGGGCATGCAACAAGGCAGCACAACACACACCTAGGCTTGTTTCCTCATTCCCACCCATCCTCAGCTCTCTCCCCTTCCTGTGGAAAGGAAACTGGGCTCTGACCTCCTGGGGGCAGCATCTGCATAGTCTGCCACTTCCTGGGGCTGTGGAGCAGAGAGAATGTTGATTATGTGCTCAGCAGAAGGAAGTCTAGAGAAGCAACTTATCTCTTAAAGGAGAAGCTGCTTAGCTCTCAAAGAAAAAAATCTAGCTTCTAAATTTCCTTTTGTCATGCTGGTTACAGTAGGATATAACGTTGACTCCCAGTAGCAATACCAAACCCTACTAACTGTCCTCTGGTCTCATCTTACATTTCCAAGTGTTCCAATACCCAGAGATTATTATAACATTTAGGCTTAAGACCTATTCCTACTTCAAGACAGGTGTTATTAGTCTCGTGAGTGTTCCACAACTAGGGTTCGGATTCCCAAGCTAAAACCGTGAAAGGGCTAAGAGAACAGCCAACGTGTGGCTCTATTCCTCCAAAGTCAGCCAGGACCCAGGAAACAAGAGGATTCCCTCTAAAAACACCTTGCCACGCTGGTGAGTCGCCCAACCTCCCAAGCAGGAAAATTGCAGGGCCCCAGAGTCAGAGGCCAGCCCAGCCAGCCAGGGTATATTCTGCAGAGATGTGGGTCACTGGACAGAGAATCTGCCCAGTGCGTCTTAGGGGAGTCATGTGGTCAGCAAGCTCATGACCTATCCTGGCAGGTGATGTAACTGGTACAGGAAAAGAGCTGAGGGAACAAAGCTGATCCTCACAAAGTCCCAAAAGTAAACTCTGAAAAGCCTGGACCAACCCTAATAAGAAGAAAAAGCTTAACTTTGATGAACTAGGTATTGTTTTGACGTGGTCTTAAACACACTCAGTAAGAAAGTCTAGCCAAAATCTCAGTGACTAATGGTAAGACAAAAACAGGGAGAGTTAGACTGGATCCAAAAAGGGGCTCCAAACAACAGCAATTATCGGCAGTCCCCAAGCACACCTATAACATCTTACCCTCCATGAGAGGTCCAGATTCCCAGTCCCACTAGCTCTGTCAAAAATGTGTCCGTTAGCTCAGTGTACTGCCACTATGATATTTTAATGTACTTTGTGGTTTTTTTGTTTTTCTTTCTTTCTTTTTGTCTTTTTGAGACAGGGCCTCACTCTGCAGTTCAGGCTGGCCTTGAGCTCACTTTGTAGCCCAGACTGGTCTTGAACTCACAATGATCCTCCTGCCTCAGCCTCCTGAGTACTGGGATTACAGTGTGTGCCGCCACACTTGGCTTTAATGTACTTTGAAGTATACCTCTGGTAAAGATCTGGCTTCTTGTATGAGTCTGCCTATAAGATAAAAATGTCAACATAAATATTCTAGCTACTAAACATTGTTACTTTAGTGGTATAAATTTCTGTTGTCTACTTAAGGTTTTGCACATTTGAGTTATCTAAAGCTAATCACTACAAGGTCCTCAGATCTATAAATCAGAGGCCAAATCCCGGGTTCTGGGCTTTGTACTAGAAGTTTTAATGGCCCAATGGTCCCATAAAGACATGGGTGTCTTTATTTAGCTTAGTCTATGGCCATTATTATAATTAAAATAGGAGAACATTAGATTTCCTACTGGCAGGGAGAAGTCCTGTGCTCTTAAACTCCACCTGTTGTGCTGGGATAAACATCTCAGGACAAATAGAGGTTACATTAAAGATGAGAGGTTTATGCCAAATGTTGCCTAATTTTCTCTAACACATGTAGGGACCACTTCACACCAGCTACTTTAAATTTTGGCTCCAGCTTATTTTTCATGCTTATAAAACTTGTATCTTCCAGATTTCTCCAGTTTCAAATCAGGCTGATACTCAAGTGTGCTTATATGTGGGTACCAAAGCAGATAATATATATGTATATATATATATATTTTTTTCACTAACTTCCAGGTTCTCCAGAGCATCCTGGTGGGAAAAGACCCATCTTTTTAGTTATAACACTATACATAGGAATTCTCTTCTTTATTTTTTTTATTTTTGGCGGTACTGGGGATCGAACTCAGGACCCTGCGCTTGCTAGGCAGGCGCTTATTCCACTGAGCTATATCCCCAGCCCCAGGAATTCTCTTCTTTAATCTGATCTACTGTTGTTATGAACTAATATCCAAAGGATGATGGTTCTTCAAACAGAAACTTAGAAGGTTTTGGGTGTCAGGAAGAACAATATAAGGTTTTGTTTGAAGAACCAATATAAGGTCAAAAGCCCAATCTGCCTAAGTCTCCCTTGAGTCAGTCGAAGCAAAACTTCTGATCTCTGTCAAGGAGAGCATAAGATCTCTGTTTGAAGCAGCCATAAGAAGACAGAGCTTCAGCTGACTGGCATCTCTTGAGAACAAGGAAATTGCCAGGTGTGGTGGTGCACACCTGTAATCCCAGCACTTTAGAGGCTGAGGCAGGAGAATTGCCCTGAGTTTGAGACCAGGCTGAACTATACAGAGAGACCTTGTCTCAGAAAAAAGATAATAGGGAACCAACATCACTATCTAGAACATATAAAGAATTGAAAAACATCAACCTCCCCAAATTCAAAGACCCAATCCTAAAATGGGCATCTGAGTTGAACACACACTTCTCAGATAAAGAAATACAAATGGCAAACAAATACATGAGAAAGTGTTCAACATCATTAATCATTTGAGAAATGCAAATTAAAACAACACTGAGATTTCAACTCACCCCAGTAAGAATGGCTAGCATTAAGAAATCAACCAATAACAAATGCTGGTGAGGCTGTGGGGAAATAGGAACTCTTCTCCACTGCTGGTGGGAATGCAGACTGGTGAAACCACTGTGGAAATCAGTTTAGAGGTTGCTCAGCAAACTATGTGTAGAGGCCCCATTTAATCCAGCTATTCCCCTTCTGGGTATTTTCCCAAAAGAACCGAAAACATCATATCACGGTGACATATATGCACCCATGTTTATAGCAGCACAATTTGTTATTGCTAAATTGTGGAAACAACCCAAATATCCATCCACTGAGGAATGGATACAAAAATTGGATATTTTTATATAATGGGGTATTATTCAGCTATAAAGAAAGATAAACTCAAGGCTTTTACAGGTAAATTGTCACAACTAGAGACCATACTCCTAAGTAAAATAAATCAGACCTCCATGGGTAAGCAACGTATTGTATCATTAGTAAAAGAACCTGAAAGAGTGAATAAAAAGTTAAGAAGTATGACAGACATTGTGAAACAAAAGGAAACTGCTCAGAAGTAAAGAGCAACTGGGATGAGGGAAAAGAGAAAAGAAAGCGGGGGAAACTATGTACATATGTATATACAGCATAGCTAACAGTTGTACTATTGACTTCTATCACTTTAATGAAAGGATCAGTTAATGATTAATTATTTGATCAATTTTACATGTCTCTATTTGTTTTCCTGAGAAACCACTTTGGAAATGTCAATACGTAATACAGCAACCATTGTTAATTTCCTACCACTTTGTCTGTAATTCAGCATTGCTTGTATTGTTCTCATGCTGTTTTATCTCATTCTAAGCCTGGGTCCCCAGAGGTATCTGCATTACACCGATTCGGCCACAAGGGGCAAGAGAGGACTGGAATGGTGGAGCGAGAAAAGAAAGTAGAAAGGCCAAAAGGAGGTACAGAATCCAGTATCCATGAGGAGAACTCTGGGGACCGGGCCAAGGCTGGGGAAGGGTCCTGCAAGCCCCCTAGTGAGTTGAAATCCCCTCTCAGGGCAGCAGAAACAGCAGCGTTCATGAGTGAGACCAAGGGAGAGTCCAGAACGGAAGCTTCAACCAGGGACAGGACCTCAGCTTAGGTCTGAATTGACAAAGATGGACACTCCCCCAACCCTTCTCAGAAAGGCCCCGCACACAGTACGGGGGCAGAGTGAGGAGTGGCGGATCCTGCTGTAGGACGCGGGGGATACATCCATGACGGCCTCAGGAAGGGAAAATGTCACAGGAATGCAACATGGCAAAGCTGGAGGGTGGGGGTGTTCAACCAACGTGAGACTCGGGCTCTATCCACTTAGGGGCCCTGGTTCACAGCATGTCATGGGAAAAACACAAGAACACAGCCTCCCTAGGCACCCCAAGTTTGGACAGCCTGGCTCTCAAGATGTGAGACGAGGTATCAGGGCCAGAAAACCTGCCTCCTCCAGGGTTGAGCATCCCAGGGAGAGGTTTCAGAGGTGGAGACTGTGGTAGGCCTTGTGCACCCTGTGTGTACTGGTCCTGATCCCTGGAACCTGTGCATGTGACCTCATGTGGCAAAAGGGACTTTATAGGAGTGATTAAGAACTCACAAGGGGAGACTGTCCTGGGTTATCTGGGTGTACCGTAAATGGAATCAGAACGTGTCCTTTGGCGTAAGATGCAGGTTTAGCACAGAAGAAAGCAAGAGGCCAGGCTGCTGGCTTTGCAGATGGAGGAACGCAACCCTAGAAACCGGAAAGGAAAGGAAACGGGTTCACCCTGGATCCTCCAGAGGTGTGGCCTGACTCCACCTGGGCTTGCACACAGCGAAACTGAATTGGAACTTCCAGCCTTGGAGCTCTAAGAGATTGTGTGATATTTTAAGCCATCAAGTTTGCAATAATCTGTTAATGCAGTTATAGAAAACTAAGACAGAGCCTGGCACAGGAGGAGCAGACAGGAGGGAGAGATGGCTACGGTTGATTGGAAACTTGGGCAGGGAGCAGTTACCAAGGAAGCAGATGTCAGGCTTCTAGCCTCCCAGTGGAGCGGGCAAAGGGGACAGGACAGATGGACAATGACCAGGGAGGCAAGCTGAAACCCCCCAGGACCAGCAGTCCCTGTTCCACTCTCAAGAGCTCAAGACGCCTGAGGTTCCCAGTACCTCCATGTTCCGGCGGTTGATTTAGGTGGGGAAAAGGAAAGCCAAAGTTATGGAGAATCAGAACAAGAAAAGCAAACAGGATAGCACGTGATGGTGGGACCACTTGAAGAGCCAAGTCTGTACTCACATGCGAAAGGCAGAGTGCAGGGGAAGCGAATGGGAAGAAGTATCGGTGGTTTCCTGCGCATGGCTGGGCAGACAGCCAGTGCCTGATGGCTCAGTGCCTGCTCACGACCACTCAGAATGACATGTGGGAGGGAAGCTGGTGGTGACACTCGGCGAGGCCTCTGGGTTGGTCACTCAGAGTACTCTGGCTGTACCACTGAGGCAGGAGACCAGAGTGTGGCCAGCTGACTGGGCCAGTGGGCCTGATCTGTCAGTTGGAAATACAGGACAGGTACACCCAAGCCCTGAACCTGGGCCCAGAGAATGTGGTCTTCATGGCGTGAAACCAAGCAGGCTTTTCACAGGATGGCCCCGATCTGACATCAGAATGGGGGATGCAAAACACTGCCCCCTAGTCTCTGTGCTACTCCAAGCTCTTTCAGTGGCCCGCTCTGCGGAGGTTACTTCTTTTCCCACCTTTAATACCTTACATCAATATAAAACTTCGCTACCTTTCTCATGTTTCTTGTCTAATTCTTTGTTCAGGACAAGAACCTGGGAATCTCCAGAAGGACCCCATGGCAGACCCAGACCCTGGTAATACAGTTTCGGCAAAGCCAGCCAGCCAAGAGGTAGGAAAAATTAATGGAGACTAGGGAGCCTTCAGCCTACCAGCAGCTGGCGTCTGACTCCCTGCTCCCCTGCTTGAGCTGTGCAGCACCTGCCACTGGGCCTTGCCCCACTTCTTGCTATGTCCCCCCGCCACCTCCTGTTGCTTTGCACCCCACACCTCCCTCCCTACTCCAAGCCAGGCCCCGCCTGCAGGGGCTGGTGCTCCAACTTCTCCTCCCACCACTGCACTCTGCCAGGACGGGTTCAGCTAGAGGTCTCTGGAAGCCTCACCATCAAAATCTCACGTTCCCATGTTTCTGATCAGTCCCCTAGCACCTGAACCTTGTTCCTGAGGCAGTGGTCTTCTCTCCTGCGTGAGCATCAGAATTACCCGGAAGGCCTGGAAAACTTAATTCCAAGGTCCAATCCCTAGACCTTCTGATTCAACAGACCTGAATTTCTACTGTGATGCCAGCAGTGTGGTTTTAAGAACCATCATCCTGAGTTTTCTTTTCCTATCTTTGATTACTTTTCTCCTCTTTCTACCACTCCTGTTCAGATCCTGTTTTAAAAATGTACTGAGTCACACTTCTCAAATAATTCTGGTCCCTTTTTAAATTTCCTGTGCAATCTGGATCCTAGAGAAAAAATATAACAGAGACAGGCTGCTGTAATTACTTCTTTAAACCCTCAGATCAATAATAGCCGGATTATCTCATTTCTATACCCCAATACAGGTAGGTGGCATGCTGTATTTATAATGAGAGTGCCCACAACTTTTCATTTTTCTCCTTTGTACAGTGTACCTTATTCTGTGGGGAAATCCAATACTTGGCCATGGCCTGACCTCTGTAATTAAGAAATCCAGGGCTGTGGATGTAGCTCAGGGGCAGAGCACTTGCCAAGCATGAGAGAAGCCCTGGATTCAGTCCATAGCACTAAGAGAGAGAGAGAGAGGGAGAGAGAGAGAGAGAGAAGGAGGGAGAGAGAGAGAGAGAGAGAGAGAGAGAGAGAGAGAGAGAGAGAGAGAGAGAGAGAGAGGAAGGAGAGAAAGAAGAAAGAAAGAAAGAAAGAAAGAAAGAAAGAAAGAAAGAAAGAAAAAGTCCAGCGCCAATTTGATATTTCCAGCGCATGAGCCATCTAAATTCAAGGCCACTTTCTTCATAGCAGGGCTTCTCAAGCTCACCACTGGTGACATTTTGGAGTAGATCATTCTTTGCTGTGAGAACTCTCCTGGGCAGTGTAAGACATGTAGCAGACCCCGGACCTATACTCACTAAATGCCAGTGGTAGCATTCAACTGTCCAGCTACTTCCAATTGTCCCCTGGGAGCCAAAATTGCCCCTAGTCGAGAACACTGTTCTACAGGTCAGTCCCTTTTCTCAGCCACCACTCCAAACAATGTGAACAGAATGGAATTTGAGCAGCCCATCTATGCCAATTAAAGGAGTCCGGGAATGTTACTCTGAAGTGCGGCACACTGATTTGCTGATTGTTAGGGTTTTGATCTAAAGTGTCCTGCAAAGTTTCATGTATTCAGATTGTAAGAAACAAGGTCTTTTCTGAGGAGAAGGACATTCTTTAGTTAATCTTTCAATGTACTGCCTGAGACATAACCTAGCCTCGGTTGTTCTGTTCTGGAGGAAGTCTCTCAAAAGCGTTGTAAGCCCTGGTGCTGACACTGAATGTTTTGCTGTGATACGCAGAAAGGAATGGTGACCTGATGGCTATCTAGTCAAGTCTCTTGCCTATGGTCATTGAGTTGTATTGTTCTTGCTAAAACAATTGATATTCTCCCATTAGCCCAGTTGCCTCTTTTGTTTTATCTCATAAAAGGTTACTGAAAAGATGATTAGGGGCTGCAGACGAGAGAACTGTAAGCCCCCTGATCCCAGGACATGGTCTCTCTTGTATTTCTTTTTCTTCTTACTTTTTTATTCATCTGCGGGTACCACGTTTTTGGGACCTGTTCACCCTGGACAGAAACAGATAATAGACCAACACTTTTCTGTCAAAAATATGAACAAGAGAATGTCTCCATCTTAAACTCTATTCCACCCTGAGCTGCCCTCCCCCATCCCTTGCACCAAAGTTACGGGAAATGTCTGCTCAGTTTAGATTCCTGGAACAGGACTGATCACCAAAGATAACTTATCAGCAGTCAAGGATTTTCAGTTCCCCATATCCCACACTCCCCTCCCTTAAGCAACCATGCCTAGCAGTCCTTCAGGCCTTTCCCTAGTGCTGCTTAAACCAGCCAGTCGGGATAGATTGTGAACCTTCAAACCACCCAATGCAGAAAAGATCAGCTGCTTCTCACACTCTAGAAAATAAAAGAAACCTGCTACTGCATTTCCGTGTGCTGGCTACCTCATGCTAAAATGTGCCCGTGCCCTCCTGCAGCAGTAAAAAAACAACCTTGCCTTGTTGAGATTTCTTGGTGTCTGAGTGCTTTGTTATCTGCACTGACAAACTGGGTCCAGAGGTATAGTCCCAAAAAGAGGCAGAGCTTTTAAAAGACAGTTGGATAATGTACGTGAGAGATAAACTGCACTCATCAGTGCATGGATGAGCTTGTGGCTGGATGTGCCATTCAGAGGTAGGACATGGTCAGGGGTCGGTCCCTGGGGTCATGACCTGGAAGAGTGTATTCTTTTTTTTTTTTTTTGCGGTACTGGGGATCGAACTCAGGACCCTGCGCTTGCTAGGCAAGCGCTTATTCCACTGAGCTATATCCCCAGCCCTAAGAGTGCATTCTTGTCACTCATTCCTCTCTTCTCTCCCTGCCCCCTGGCTGCCAGGGGCGAGTAGCATTCCTCCACCATGCCTTTCTGCCATGCCATTCTTCCCTAGAGCCAGCCAATCCCGACTAAATCCTCTGAACACTACAAACCAGAACAAGCCACCCCTTTTTAAATTGTACGTGGCAGGCATTTTGCCCCAGTGATGGGAAAGCTGATTGATTCTTTGTAAATAAAGGCTCTGAGAAAGAAGCAAATGTTGGCGGTAGTTTTCTCTGCAATTCTCCTACCTCTGCCAAGGATGGATACGCTGGAACAAAGGCAGTGAACCTATGGCAGGCAAGCTGCAGTGGACGCTTTGTATCACTGAAAGCGCTAAAGGAAGACGAGTGCTTGGATGGGAGAGAGCAGCCTAGGGTGGAGTAGAGTTTAAGATGTAGACATTCTCTGTTCTGGAAGATTAACTCACAGGAGGAAAGACTAAATTTGACCCCACACCCAGAGCCCAGCTGAACTATGACACAGGCCCTTGTCTTCAGGACCTACACCTCCCTGAAAATTATGTGTTCTTCCTCCAAATTATCCACTACCCCCAAATCCTCCTCCCCTATGAAGAAAGGCAGGAACATTTCTAAATCCCATTAGATTACCAAGTATTCACCTTACTGTGATGCTTTCCGTGCACATAATAAATTGTATGTCTTCTTTCCTGTGAATTTATCTATTGTCAGTTTATTTCTCAGATTCAAACTATCAAACTTCAAAGGGAAGAGGAAGGAGGGTCTTGCTCCCCCCAAAAAAACTACACAGGCTTTTAGTGCCCAAAGCTAAAACCCTAGTACTGTAGAGCACTTCTTCAAATTTAACATGACCAAAAATCAGCCAGGGAATCTTGTGGAAATGCAGATTCTGATTCAGGAGGTCTGCCATGGGATTATCCTGGTATGCAAAGGATAATCCACATCTTGGTTTCCAACCCAGACTAAGTGAACCAGGATCTGCATTTTAACAAAATCCTTATTAAGGCTTGAGAAGTGCTGTCTGATACAAGCACACTGGAACACAGCTGGAGATAAAATCTGGGCCTGAAAACTGGGTTGAAGAAACTTAGGAGACACAGCCAATCACTGTTCTGCCCCCAGTGACTAAAGGACTTGCACATGGGAAGCATTTCTTTCCCCACAATGAGTCCTTGCCTCAGCTGTGCATTCTGCTAAACCCTATGTGGAAAATCTCAGTTATGCCCTGCACATGTGCTAAAGCCACCTCCCTTGGTTCAAGGTCCAATTGCCATAGCCTACATGCCAAGGCCTGCAGGGTCCCTTCCTTTGCTGGGTCTTGGCGCTCACATTCTGCTAAATCCTCTATGTGCCTTTCTGGGTCTGCTGATATTGTCACAGTGGCCCACCTCAAATGCCACTTGCTCTTTGTTTCCCTAGTTCAACTTCTAATTTATTTTTTAAGTTCCTAGCTAGCTCGTCAGCTTTGGGGTTTGGAAGCAAGATCCTTAAGTAATGCATTGTTCCCTTGTCTGTATTCTGACCAGTTAAGGGGCAAATGAGTCACTCAGGTAAGGATCAAATTACTTTGGACCTTAAAAAATATTGACTAAGGCTTAACTGGAGGATATTACGACTATAGAAAGAATAAGGTTCCTGATTCCACCTCCCAGAGTTAGATGACTAACATACCTAGTCACAGGCAAAGCTGAACAACCAGAGGGGCAAAGCCTGCATAGCTAAGCCAGCCACCCAACCCAAAGCAGTCCAGAGCACATGCCGTTCACAGGCAAGCAGCGAAGGAGGGAGGGGAGGTGCACTGGAAATGCTCACTTCCTTCTCCCAACTGGCCGATCACCAGGCAAGACTGAGGGAATGGGTGGGGGAGAAACAGACAAAAACTGCTTGGCTCTCCTTTTCCTGAGACTGCTGGGGGTGGGAGTCCTGAGCCATAGCTGCCATGCCCCCCCACCACTGTTTTCTTTCTTTCCCTCTCAGTTCCCCTAGGATAGCCTGGGACAGCGTGCCTCAGTGCCCTCCCATCGCTTCACGGCTGCTCTCTAGGAAACCCTGCCCGGAGGCGCTGCTCGGGCACAGCGCCCTTCCTCTGCTCTTGTTATTTCACATGCTGCTGCCCCTTCTCGGAAGAGCCAGCTGGGAAACCGACCCTAAGGTAGCAGAAATAAGGGAGGGACCTGGGTCCATTATTAACATCCACAATATCCCAAACCCTGATTACCCATGGTTAACACAGCTATCCCTCCTGGAAGTCCTTCAGTTTGAGCCCCACCAATTTTAGAGGTGCAACAGCTATCAATCAAGCAGCCACTTCTCCCAAGGTTCCCCAAACTGCTGTCGTAACAGCTGTGGCTATCCTGGATGTTTCACACCCACTCTGGAAGATGTCTGTGCTGACTCTACCAGGCTTGAATTTGAGCTAAGCGGCGGAATTGAATTTGGACCAATCAGTAAGCTTGAATCAGAAGACTTGCTCTTAGACCGATTCAGACCTATCAGCAGGCTTGAATTTTGACCAATGACAGGCCTGATGCTGCCATATAAGCGGCACTTCTCTCACGCATTTCAGAGCTGCCTAAGAGAGCTCCCTCTTGTACACTACTCCTATGCTGTAGTACCCGTCTTGTTCAAATAAGGCTTCATTCACAGTTTTATATGGTGGTTAGGGTGGAGTGGCAAGTTGATTTGCTTTGCAGTCCACCTGGGGATGCACTGGTGGAGCACACTTCTGCGTGTGTCTAGGTCTCCGGAGGCACGGCTTTGGGGTCTGTGTCTGGTTCCTGTCCCTTCTTCTCTGGCACCGTTTTCCTGCTCTGCCTTCGAGCCACCATAAAGTAAGCAACTTTGCTCTCCCACACCCTTCTCCCATGACGTCTCTGCCTTGGAGTCAGCTGACCATGAACTGAAGTTCCTTGAAACACGAGCAAAATTAAGTACAATAAACCTCTCCTGCTTTAAGTTATGGGGGTCGGGTAATTGTGTTCAACAATGGAAATGACAATTAATACATACCCTAAAGCTACTCATGATTTATTTCTTGGATGGTGTGGGCTTGGACATCTACTCGGGATTCTTAAGTGTGAACAGAGCAGTCACTTTAAAAGAGTTTAATGAACAAGAGAATGTCTTCATCTTAAACTCTATTCCACCCTAAGCTGCCTTCCCCCATCCCTTGCACCAAAGTTACGGGAAATGTCTGCTCAGTTTAGATTCCTGGAACAGGACTGATCACCAAAGATAATTTATCAGCAGTCAAGGATTTTCAGTTCCCCATAATGCTTCAAGCTGTTAGCCCCAAAGAGCTCCAGAGTGTGAGCAATCCGCAGTGTTGACCTGTGATGTCCAGCATTAGCCAGTGATGGCCAGCAGCAGCAAAGACCAGCAATCAAGAGTGTCCACTGATGGCATCTAATATTAATGCGCACTGACCAGAGTCATCAGGCCCACAGTTATAATACTAAGGGCTGAGGGCCATGGGCGCAAAGGAGCCCTTCACTGATTGGTGACAGAAGGACACCAGGGGCATTATACCAGTGGATCCTCTAGATGTTGAAAGGAAATATCAAGAACGGGACATACATCTTCCCCCCATAAGAATGTCCGTCCTTTTCTGTGATGGAAAATAGGCTACTTGCCAGAGTTTATATGTCCTTCCAGTGTTTGAAAAAAGTCTCCTGTGAAGCTAGAAGGGCCATGTGCTTTTTTTAAAAGTCAAAAATAGAAATATTATTCTGTTAATACATTTAGGATCATATTGGTACTCCTTTGACACGAGCCTTTTCTTCCCTGTCAAACAACCATTTGTATTTCATTAATGCTAAACACCTGCAAGATGAGCACAGTTAGTTCTCAGCCATGCACATTGCTTCCCGCTGTGTCTCTCTCACTATTATAGAACGACTCTATCTCACTTCATGTTTTTCCCCTGTGGATTTTTGACCACTGGTAGTAAACCCTCTGCTTTTTACTTTTCTAGAAGCTCAAAAGACCTTTTATTTAACATGCAATACCTTCCCACTTATAGCTTTTTGTTTCACTGGGCTCTTATAGGTGCCAGATAGTTAGATTTTTACTTTTAGTGCACTCAGTAACAAACCCTTCCTTTAAAGGAAGATGGCTTATTTTCAAAGTTATAACATGTAATCAAAGTATACTGCATTGTTATATAAATTTAACTTGTATTTAATATGCCAGAATCACTCCTGACCAAGTTAAATTGTTATTTTGTTTAACTTTTGTTTTTCCATTTAGGTGACTTTTGTAATGAATCTTCAACTAACTCTTATTAAACAGTTCCAGAAGAATGTCTTAGTTTATCTAGCTAATTTTTTAACAGTATAAAACATTTTCAACATACATACGATAGAATCTTATCTCTACCTCTCCTATGCCTCTTATTTCTTCCTGCTATATGCGCTTCCTTCCTCTCCAGGACAACAAAGTTGGAGAACAGATATCTGGACAAAATCTTGCACATAACAGATGCTCAACAACTGTTTGTTTAGTGAATGATGACAACTATTTTTACTGTGCTACTTGGTCTGCTTCATGTATGGTTTCTTTTTTTTTTTTTTTTTTCAGTGCTGGGGATGGAACCCAAGGCCTTACACATGTTAGGCAAGTACTCTGCCACTGAATTAGCCCCAACCCCTTCTGTATGATTAAATCATCCTTTAACTAGCCTCAAAGTATAGCATAAAGCCTAGTTCTGTGGATTACCCCAACCTAGTCAGATCACCTCCTATGTATTAGAACTCTGAAACTATGTCTTGCAGATTTTATGCCGTTGTCTAAATTGCTAGTTGATTTGTCCTTACATGGTTCACTGCTAGCCTTTTGTTAAGGTTTGAAGTCATTTGTATTGTTTGTTCTCATATCACCTTTGTTCTATTGGCTAAAGATCTCATTAAAAAAATATTTCACAGCTTGATTGGAGCATTTTCTGTGTCTACCATTGACTTCTGATGAGGTCATCCTGGGTAGGAAGAGATTCCAAGCTTTTTTAATCCTTGGTGGCAATTAATATCTCACACATGGTATGATGTAACCTGAGTAGTGTGGATTCAGGAAACATAACAATGATGGTAAAGAGGAGGAAGAGAAGGAGGAAGGAAATGGAAGGGGTGGGAGGTGAGGGCAAGGAGGAAAGGGGAGACAAACCACAGGCATGAATTTCTTCTTTGACACTGAAGTACAGAAATGGCACATTGCTCTAACTTTCCACATCAAATCAGTTGGACTTAATTTGGTGGGCAAATTAAACCACGTTTTAAGGGATAATCATTTCTCCTTCTCTGGAAGTTATATAGCCCAAAAGATTTGGGAAGAGTCACCATCCGCCATGGTCACCTTTGCTGGAAATCGTGTGGTGTGTCTGAGAGAAGGAGGTTATCTTCTCTCCACACCAAGTTTAGGTCAAGGCTGAGGTTTCCGGAGCACAGTGTGTTCAGCCTCTGCCCCATGTGCTTCCCACGGAGATCTCATCTAGGGTCTCCCATTTCTGCCGCCCATGGGAAATGCCTGAATTAGCCTGGACCCTTTTCAGTTTCAAGTGATAGAACCCAAGTCAAACTTGCCTGAGTCATACAAAGTTGTTGGCTCAGATACAATGAGCATTCAGGGTAGAAGTCGAATAAAGTTGAATCGCACGATTCTCACCCCGCCCCTCTCCATACATCTCTTCCTCTCCTCCCATCTCCCTCCTACCTTGTCTCTTCCTCCTTCTGAATACTGTCGTTATTCTCAAGGTAGCCTTTCCCATTTAGTCGAGAAAGATAATCACTGGCGGCTGAAAGATGCTACAATCTTCATAGCCCATAGCCTCAGAAAAAAGGGGAGGCCCATATATCAAATCTAATGAAAACCTCTGGCCCAGTTTGGGTTGGGTGACCAGTCCTAAAAATATACATATGGCCAGAGGAAATGGAGTACTGTGCTTGAGGATCCTGGATTGTAGGTCTACCCTTGTGGTGCAAAGGGCACGGTACTGATACCCATACAGGTCATATAAAACGGAAGGTAGGACAGTTTTTCAAAGTAAAACGTGGTTATTACCAACAAAATGAAAAGGGGATGTTGACACAAACTGCTGCTATACTACCCACACATGGACATACACACGCATGCACATGCACATACAATGCTCAGATCCTAAGTGTGCAAGCTCCCACTTGCTGCCATACCACCACCACTGCTCTTATAGGAGACAAATCAGAAAGGTTTTCTCTAAAGACTTGCAACAAACTGTGGTCAGTTAGAGCAGCTAGACTTCACTGTCCAAGAGGAAAGTTCTATCTCTGATGGTATCACTACCTACTCACCCTAAAACAGAGCTCACTGGGTGACAAGCCCCACCCACATGTACAGAGACAGTCATCATCTTGTTTGTAATCATGAACAATCCAGAACCCACCAGAAGTGTGGGAAAATACGAAGATATAGGGTGGTAATGTCATCAAATAAGGGAAGGAGGGGACCCAGAAGAAATCAATAATTCAAGAAACGGAAGACAACGTTTTACAATCTCTCATTTCTATCCTCAAAAATATTCAAGAAAATACCACATCTCTAAAATGACAAGTTAAACTTGGGTAACAATGAGCTCCTAGAAAGTAAAAAATATGACTGCTGAAGTGTTTAAAAAAGAAGAGGTTGGAAGACAGAGTCACGGAAATTCTCAGAGTAGAAGCAAAAGATTACAAGAGAAAACTATAATGGAAAAGATGAGGGGCTCAGGATGAATCCACGGAGACCATCAGTGCCCTGGCAGGAAATCCAAAAGGAGAAAAAATGGCAAAAGAATTTCTCCAAGGAACATGAGGATTTCCCAGAGCTGAAGAGCAGCAATCTCACAAACAAGCTGGCAAAACGGGCGGGGAAAAGACGCCCACCTAACCGCATCAAGGCAATGCTTTAGAATGCAATGAAGATGAAGACAGGACCTTAAAAGTTTTCATAGGTGGAGGGGGAAATACACGAGTTATGTACAAAAGAACAAGCATTAGACAGGCACTGAGACAGATGAGATGTTCCCGACTCTGCCCTTTAGCTTGTGATGGATGAAGGGGGGGAGTGGTTTGGCCCACAGCCACCTTCACACCCCCTTCCCTGTGCGCCCTCCTGCCCCCTCCCCAGGATGGACTGAGATGCCTAGCTTCGTTGTCCTCCCCCCACCCTCAGGTGACTTCATGGTCACTCTCCAGGCCACTCTGACAGGAGCTGTAGCTCGGCTGTCAGCTGTGGTGACCCTTCTCACTGCTGGCACCTCTCTGAAGAAGCTGGAGGAAAAGCAACCCTAATGTGGCCGAGATCATGGAGGGATCCAGACCCAATGTTGTCATCCTCAACATCCTCAAACCCCAATAAGCTGTGACCAAGGCAGCTGGCCTTCCTGAAGTTGCCCCAGTTTTAACTACAAGTCTCAAAAGACAGGACAGCTGTTAGTTAGTGTGTCTCCCAGGGTTCTCCCAAACTGCTACCATGATAACGGCAAGCTATCCTGGGTGCTCTGTACCTGCTCTGGAAGAGGTCTCTTCTGACCATAGCAAGCTTGAATTTGAACTAGGCAATAGAATTGAATTGGGCCAATCAGCAGCCTTGAATCAGAGGATTGCGTTTAGTCCAATTTGGACCAATCATAGGGCTGAATTCAGCAGGGTTGAATTTGGGCCAATCATAGGCCTGCAGCCCGTATATAAGCAGCTTTCTATTCACACAATTCAGCTTGGTTTAGGTCTCCCTTTGGTGTAATGGGCCCCGTGTGCTCCTGTACAGGCTCTGTTCAAATAAAGCCTCACTCCACTGATCCTGTAACTTCAGTGATGAGTTGTTTCTTGAGTACAACAGGCTCAGGATGTCCTGTAAATCTATTCAGGATCCTGAGTAATGTGGAAGAGCAATTGTGTTTTTTGTTTTTTTTAAAAATCTATAAACACTAGGGGTTGTTAGTTCTGAAGGGCTCTTGAGATCACAGCCAACAAAGATCAGTGGGAGAGACCATCAACTGGCAGAGTTGCCTGACAGCAGCTGTAACACTAAGAACTGAGGGCCATTGACACTCAAAACCCAGAGCCACTAGCAGAGCTAAACTTTGCAGATACATGATTTCTATTTGAATCCAGCAGAATTCTCAACTGCTTGGAAATAACATCAGATTTATTCTCATCAACCATGAGATGGTAGAAAGCAATGGACCAATACCTTGGAAGTTCTAAGATAAATTGCTTTTAGTCTACAACAAACTTTTTCTCTTAAGAGCCTCTAACACACCTTCCCAATTTTGCCAGCATAGCGTGAAAACCTCTGTAAACCACAGGCAAATAAGTGTACATTGCTGTGTTCCAATAAAACTTTATTTACAAAACAACATGGCAGGCTGGATTTGGTCCATGGGCCATAGTTTGCCAACTTCTGCTCTAGAATTGTACATCCAAGCTGGGTGCCGTGATGTAGTGCTATAATTCTGGCACTTGCGAGGGTGAGGCAAAGGACCACAAGTTTGAGGCTAATGTGGACTACAAAGTGAGACACTGTCTCAAAACAACAAAGAATAGAATTGTACATCCTATGGAAATATAATGCAACCAGGATATTTTTTATAATTTGAAATAGGATTTGGGGATTTTATTTTGATGGGGTTGAGGGGTTGTTTAGCTTGGGTTGGGTTTGTTTTTAGGGGGATTTGGTTTAGTTGTTTTTTTTGTTTTTTTTTTTTTTTTTTGAGGTAGAGTCTTGCTGTGTAGTCCCGACTGGCCTTGAACTCACTATGTAACCCAGGCTGGCTTCAAACTCATGGCAATGCTCTTGCCTCGGACTCCTGAGTACTGGGATTACAGGCGTATGCCACCACACCCAGCTTAGTTTGTTTTTTGGGGGGACAGGGTCTTACTACATAGTTCAGGCTAGCCTTGAACTCACTATGTAGCCCAGGTTGGCGATCCTCATGCCTCAGCCTCCCTAATACTGGAATTACAGGTGTATATCACCACATCAGCAAAATGTTTGTGTGCGGAGAGAGCTTGTCTTTTTTTTCTTTTCTGTACCATGGATGTAACCTAGAGCCTCCATGCTTTCTGGGAAAGTGCTACGCCACTGAGCTACATAGCCAGCTTTTTTTTTTTTTCCTTTGGGGATTGAACCTAGGATCTTTAAACTGAGCTACATCCAAGGCTCTTTTTATTTTTTTATTTTTAAAAATTTGAAGCAGGGTCTGGCTAAGTCATTAAGTTGTCCAAGCTGGGCTCATACTTGCAGTCTTCCTGCCTCAGTCTCCCAAAGTGCTAGGATGACAGGCATGCCCCACCATGTTCAGCTGCCTCCATTTTTTTTTTGGGCGGGGGAATCACCCGAGGATGTACTCCAACAAAATAAGATTAGCTAAGGTGATGGCATAAAGTATAGAAACTTTTGGTTCTGACTATGAAAAACACAGTGTCTGAGGATGAGGGCAGCTGTGCCTGATGAGAATGTAATGCCAGTCTTGTTTTCTTTCTGATGCAGAGGGAACATCCTGACGGATCTCAGACCTGGACTCTAGAGAACTCCACTGAAGTTGAGATCCTATGTAATCATGTAATAGACCTCAGTCAGTTGCTGCCCGTTTCAGTTATAATTATTCCCATATCGATCAGCCTAGGCTCCAGAATCTGATGGCCCCATCCACAGTGACTGCACCCATGTTGCCGCTGGTGACTGCTGTCTCCTGCTCGGCTGGTTGGGCAGTCTTCAGTATCCATCACCCCTACAGAAAGAATCTCAGCTGCAGTGTCCCCCACTTTCATTCTCAGCTAATAAAGGGAAGCCCAAAACAAGTTTTTTCAAAGAACTAATGCTCCCAACACCAACCTCATTCTTGAAGCAAGGCCACTCGGAGAGGAATTGGAGCCCGGCTTTCCACGTCATGGGAAGTAGACCAGTGCTTGAACTTACTGACTGAGGCAACATTTAACTCACAGGAGCTGCCCACGCTGAGTGGCAGAATCTTGAGCCAGAGTGCTCATAGTCATAAATTCAACCTGCTCCTAATCATCTCCTTGGTGGAAGACCCTCCAAGTTTATTCCCATAATTTATTCCCAGATTTTTAAAAATATAAATCAACAACTTCCTTCCTTTTTTTTTTTTTTTTTTGGTCTGGGACAACCCTCCTGTTTTTCATTCTAGAAATTCTAAGCTTGAGCTTGCTCTTCATTCACACATGCATTTGCTCACCAAATGCTTATGTGCCTGTTCTGGGCCAAGCATTGTTCTAGGGGCTGGAGTGAGAGCACTGAATAAGGTCCCTTCCCTCAAGGAATCACATTCTATTAGGGAAGAACAGGAGAAATAAACAAGTAATGGTGCCAGGGATGACAGGTATTTCTTTCATTCACCGGATGCTGTCAAAGGAACCATCTCGCCGAGCAGGAGACAAGGGCATGGTGAGATGGCTGGGCGATCAGGTGTGACCTGCCAATTACAAAGATTTATTAACCATGGACATTCAGGACATGGGCACAGGACAGCGCCTGGCTCTGCACCTGATACCAATCAGGAACTGCTTTCTACAGTTCTGGCATGGGATCTTCTCAGGCGTGAGCCAAGACTTGCACCTGATACCAATCTTTTGGCACAAGACCTGGTGAGATTTTGATGGGATAGCCTGGATCTGACATCAGAAAGAAGACATACAAGACAGCTGCTGTTAACTTTGCCAGCACTGCCCCTTTTTCTTGCAACAGGGCCTGTACTGCATGCAGGGCGAATCTTCTCTTTTTTCTTCACAGCGTTTTTCTTCTGAAGCATTTCTTTTGCATTTCTTTTTCTTCTTCTTTTGCCCTCAAGAAACATTAAACTTCCCCATTCACCAGTTGTCCTATTCTTTGAATGGGATGGGAAGAGCCTAGAAAGGATTGCTGCCGGTAGTTGCTACAATGCCCAGGAACATCTCCAAGGGGCCTCTCTCTGGCATTCACTGCTAACTCCACCAAGCTTTGCCCTTGGTGAGCAGGTGGCTGTTTAGCAGCTGCGTTACCACGAGCAGCCAGTGTGCCAAGTCACGGCCCCACTTCTTTCCCATAACCTCTGCCAGATTTCTTCTTCCCTTAGGGCTTACTGTCTGCAACCCTCATCCTGGTACCAATTCCATATCAACAGTTCTTTTGGCTGCAAGCTACAGCAATTTTGTTTTCAGTAGCAGGGGTTGAACCCAGACTTTTGCACTGAGATACATCCCCAGCCTTTTTGAAACAGGATCTTGCTAAGTTCTCCAGGCTGGGCTCAAACTTGCAATCCTCCTGCCTAAGCTTCCCAGAGTGATAGGATTACAAGCTGACACCGCAGAAATTTATTTTGGCTAATGAAACTAACGAAAAAAGTGGCAAAAGAAAGCTGAATCGTTCGTGAAATGAAGGAGGACCTGACCCACCACGCCCTGGGAATGACAAGACCCAGGGGGTCTCGGCAGGAGCACCTCAGATAGTTTCTTTAGGATGCCAAAGACCAAAGAGCTCTGCCCCATCTGCCTTAAGCTAATACAAACTCTGCGGAAGACACGCAGTGCCAGGAGAATCTCTGATTGGCTGACTTGGGTCATGTGCCCACCTTTGGGGTGGAGTTTCATTGTGATTGGAGCCGTTCATATAGAATGAGAGACTTTTTTTTCCCCAAAGAAAGACCAGGGTGGTGATATCAAAGGAAGGAACAAGGATGCTGCACAGAGGAAAACAAAGATATTCGGAGGACCAGACGTGGCTACCCATGGTTCCCTCTGTACATCCCTGCTGACCGTCAACTGAACCCCGATCAACCCTCAAGTCTCCAGCGCTGGTGACAGGCCCTCTCTGCAGCTCTATTTGAAGGCGTCCCAGGAAAAAGTAATTGTCCTCTCCTCTGTGACACTCAGGTACTCCACACCACGTCTGCACTACCAACACACACGCATCACTCATCTGTGCCCACTGAAATGCCAAGCTGAGTGTGTTGCATTCTTTTCTCACAGTGTCAAGACTTGGTAACAGGTAATTTGCACCTGTTTTGAGCATCTCCAGGCCACTCTGGGACGGGAATGGGGGAAGGGGGAACTTGCTACTGTCCTGGCAGTTTCTCTCTGACTTCTGGCAGCTTTTCTATTTGTGTTGTAAGATTTTTCTGGGAACACTGGTTTGCTTTGGTTTGGAGTTCTCTGTTTTGTGTATCTTACCTTGCTATGTTTTCTTCCAATTTGTCGTTTCTCTTTGTATTAGGGAACTCAACCATTTGTTGTGTGTTCTGCTGGCATGGAGACACTGTGGTCCATTCTTGATATGCTGGCCTTCTGAATGTCCCTTAGATACCTTTCAACAACTTATGACAGCAAGACTCATATTTCTGGATTAAGAATCTGGAGCTTACAGAAAATATGTCTAGCGCTGCCCAGACCTAGATGAGATTCTTCTGGATATTTCTCTGGGAGGAGTGTATATAGTTTGAGCTCCACACTTTTACTGAATTGGTTTGGGTTTAGTTTTTCTCCCCAGCGTCACAAAAGTGAGCATTCTCCTTACCTACTTCTATTTCAATAGTCATTCTGGATTTTTCTAAAGGTGGTTCTACAAATGTTCTTGTGCCAGGCATGGTGGCGCATGCCTGTAATCCCAGCACTTGGGAGGCTGAGGCAGGAGGATTGTTGTGAGTTTGAGACCAGCCTGGCTACAAAGTGAGCCGAGGCCAGCCTGAACTGCATAGTGAGGGCTTGTCTCAAAAAAAAGGAAAAGAAAAGAAAAAATACTCTTATTTCTGCAAACATAAAAGTGAGAGGGACACACTCTGATGCTCTGGTCCTTTCTGCAGCATCTTCTCACCCTCTTGATCCCCGGATTAACAGAACCCGAATGTTAATTTGAGAAGCCATTCCTTCCACATTGCATAGCTATTGTGCAGCTGAGTAACACATTTCCCCTTCCGCGGGTTCAAGGTGGGCCTCAAAAGACAAGACCATCAGCTTCCATCTTCTGGCCCCTTTGTCACAAAAATGAGGCCATCCTGGTCCTGTAGAACAGAGCTGAAAACTTTGTGTGGTAACTGGGAAACTTTGCTCCCTGTGCCAATGAGGCCGCAGATGACCCTACTGGTACACACAGCCATGACAGAAGTCAGCTCATGGATGAAGGTGATACTGCAAAGAAGCAAGATGGAAAGAACTGCAAAGCAAACAAAGCCGGAGTCTCCATCTAACCACGTGTCACAAACTCCCTTACCTCCCAGCTTCACCGACTTCAGCCAACAGGGAACCGCTCCTGGTTTTGCTCGGCATTGCAGCCCCAGCACATAGTAGGTCCTCAGATAGTTTACTGACCAGATGAGCAATTAATTCTTCCAGGATTTACGGTTTGCAGGATCCTTAAAGTTCGGAGGGAAGCAGCAGAAGGCGGTAACACAAAGCACTGAGATGAGGACTCTCGGCACAGTGTCCTCCTCAACATCTCAGGAACTTAGTAAATGAGAGGCGTGTCCCATGAGTAAGTGGTAGTCATTTGCTTTTGCCATTTTTATTATTAGGACGGTGATGATGATGGTGATGACAGCAAGACGACTAAGCTCAAAGAGACACATTCATATCAAAGGCAGAAGAGACAGTGCGGAGAGCCTGGGCTATGCTCCAGCCACTCACCTCTACCCCAGCTTCCATGCCAGCTACTCCATCCCTCACCACCATCACTTCCACCCACCATCCCCTGCACCCCCACCCCTCTCCCCCAGTCGCCTCCACACCCCCATCTGTCAACTGGTGGCAGATGGCTCCACCGAAATGGGGGCAGCCCTGGCCCAGCTGCATGCTGCTCCCTAGTAAGGGTCAGTGCTTTGAGTTCGGGGACAGCAGATGCCTTTTCTGTGGCCTGGTGAGGGCAGAAGGAAGGAAGGACGTGGTATTTACAGGTTCCTGCTGTGGGCGGGGCCTCCTGCCAAGCATTTTCCACCTCTCATTTTCTTTCTGTCTGGTCTACCACTCTGAACGGTCAGTTTAATCATCTTCAGTTTATGCATGATGGGGTTGGGCTTAGGAAGGTGGTGGGATGGGTCATGGTCACACGGACCCTGCGTGGAGGAGCTAACGCGCAAGACCTGCTCCAGTGGATGCTTTCTGCCACACTGCACTGATGGTGTGAAAACCATCATGCCAATGACCTTTCCCGAATGCCTGAGGCCATCCTCCAGGCCCAGGTTCTACCAATACTGCAGCGTAACAGTCTTGTAATTGCTATGTTACCCCCACCAGGCTCTGGCCAACATCCTGGCTTTTTCTGCCAAAGGTAGAGACCTGCAGGGGCTTGCCAGGCTCCATCCTTAAAATGGGTCACAAAGGCGATTATCTCCGACACCTGGCTCTCCCTGGGGAACAGCCCTGCTGCAGCAGGAACAGCTGTGATCCAAGCCTCCCTGAGAACCAAAGCTAATTTTCAAGTGTTTAGGAGGCAGATCCTCAGTGACTCACTGTTTGGGCTCTGGTGTCCCAGGCCAGGAGCCAGGGGCTGCCAGGAGCTGCCCTCATTAAAATCAAAAGGAAAAGGTGAGCAAAGAGCAGCCCCCACCCCCAGGAGACCATGACTCACTGCCGCTAGGTGCTTCCGGCCAGCTGGACTCCCCTCTCTGGTCGCCTGCCACCAATCTTCCTACAGCAGGGCAAGAACACAGCAAGAGGCCCAGGGAAGCCATTAGCAGATGTGAATGGGTGGGGCAGGAGGCAGGGCTGAGGAACCATGCACAGCCTGTTTACTGAGCTTTAAGCCCAAATTGAGGCCCAGTGATCCGATTCCTGTGGCTCAGCCCTCCCTGCCTGACTCCATGGCAAGACCTGCCCAGGAGCTCCATCCAGCCTCTGGCCAACGCACTTTGTGTCTGGATTCCTTCCTAGGAGTCCCAGCCACTGACCGCTCCTAGGTCTTCCCTCCCAGAAAGAAGGTTGAACCAGGCCCCAAATCAGGGACAGAAGCCAGGTTCCACCCCGAGACTCAGTGTGACCTCTATCGTGAGCCTTGGACACTTCTCCTGCATGGGCCTTTCCTCCAGCTTAAAAAAAATTAAAGCTTAAATTTTACAACTGTGTTAATGTAAAGACAAATATAATCCAGGCTGGCTTATACTCATTGTTCTTCTGATTCTGTAAGAAATCAGAAGATTTGGGAATTTCATGGGTGCTAGGCACTGTGCCTTCTTTGCCTGGTGGGTCATTTATCTTTCCTGCATAAATTCTTTAGGATGCCTGAGCCCAACTATGGCTCACTATTTCCTTAGGCACATGCTCCAGTGTCCTCCTTGAAGAACGGGAGGGCTGAGGGCTTGCTGAGATGCTGGGGGAGAGGGTCAGCACTGTGCCTGGTGCATACTCAGTGAAGGCCAGCTGCTTAGTGGCAGGAGGGCGGCGAGGCCTCCCATCCTCATAACACAGACAGAAAAACTGAGCTTCTAAGCAAAGAAAGGACCTGCCCAAGGCCACGTAATAAGCAGAAGAACCAGGATTGGCCACAGACTCAGCAGCTCACAAACCCTGAACAATGACAGAAGTGGATGGTCAAGTTATCCCAGTTGCGGGTCGGGAACAGGGAAGGCAGGGGAGGACATCTTGCCTCCGGTTCTGCCCAGTGGAACCATGGAAAATGATAGGCTTGGTACTGTGCCCACCCAGGCTGGGAGAAGTGAAGTCTTCCCGCCTCACTGGGTCTTGGTGGCTGAATTGGCAAAATAGGACCGAAGAAGAGATACCAAGAATGAAAAGCACAGCACAGCCACTGGCCCCCAGCGCAGTCCAGGGGAGCTAGGAAGGTGATTCTGGAACTGATAGGTAATAGGAAGACAGTAAGAAGGAAGAGACCCAGAGAATGAGACCCACCCTCACTTCCACGCCACCTGGAACAGGGCCCACAGGCCCCAGCTTGGCCCCTCCCCTGGGGACTTGGCCAAAGTGTCAGGCCTGGAAGAATCATTGCATCACTGGGCACTCAAGGGTTAATGATGGGGAGTGGACAGGGCATGGGTATTTAACTAACTGGGAGGTGCCCTGAGATCAGAGGTGACCCTGTTCCCTTCCCTCCACTGCTGCAGGCTCCTCTGCCCCCTGCTCACCTCCCCCGCAGGATGAAACCTCCCCCTGTCCTGACCTTCCTTTGCATCCTGGGTAAGTGACCTCTGGGACCTCCCCCAGCCCCACCCCATCCGGCAACCCCAAGCGCCCTGGACACCCCTGAGCCTGGCTCTACAGAGGGTGTCAAGGGTACAAAAAGCCAAAGGTCACCTTCTTCATGCCACCAACCGGGGCGAGCCTGAGGCCAATTTGGCCTAAACTGGCAGTGGTTAGAGGGGAGGTGGGGAGATGAGCGCAGCCTGAGAAGGGGGGGGCACAGGGCAGGACAAGGGCTGGAGAGACCCCAGCCGTACACGCAGGGTTCCGCCCTCACCCTGGCTTCCGTTTCCGGTCCAGCCTGCCTCGGGGGACACCGCCACACACCTCCATGGACACTGAATCAGAAAGACCTTGAGGGATTCAGGGAGGTTCTTTAAGGTGGTTAGGAAGTAAGTCCAGTGGTATCTGGTGAGACCTGGGGGAACAGGGCGCTTCTGCGGGAGACAGGGGCCACCAGCTGGGGAGAAGTTTGAGTGGCCAGTGAGAAGGTCGCAGAAGGGGCGAAGGAGTGATATCCTGGGAGAGAGTAAGGGGCACATGGCGCGGGTAACAAGGACATGGTGGGGTGGGGACTAAGGGGTTAAGGTGCAGAGTACCACCTGAGGTACCACTTACTGTCACTCACTGGTAGTGGGGGGCTTTGTGGAGGAGACCTTAGCTGGACAGGGGAGATACCGGGATCAGATATGAGGAGACTTCAGGGTGGGACCCCAGAGGAGATGTTCAGTGGTCCTGAGAGGCCTGCTGGCCTCTGCGCTCTGCCCTCCCCCTCCACAGTGGCTGTGGCCAGCGGGAACCTGGTCCAGTTTGGGATAATGATTGAAAAGGTGACCGGGAAGTCGGCGCTGCAGTACAACGACTATGGCTGCTATTGTGGCCTCGGTGGCTCCCACTGGCCTGTGGACAAGACCGATTGGTGAGAAAGTGGCCAGCAAGGGACCCCTGGGCAGGGGAAAGGCTGGAGCATCCCAGGAGGAGGGAGGCCCTGAGGGCATCTGGACACAGAGGCTGACCCTCTCCTTTAAGATTCCTTTAGGCCCTGGGCCCTGGGCAGCCCTGCAGGCCCAGCCCAGCCTGGCTCACAGGCCCCTGCAGGTTGACTGTCACCCCACAGGTGCTGCCATGCTCATGACTGCTGCTATGGGCATGTGAAGAACCTGGGCTGTGAGCCCAAAATGGAGAAGTATCTCTTCTCTGTCAGCCGAGACAGCATCACCTGTGGTAAGAGAAGAGCCCTGGAGTGACACAGACACTGGGTGGGGTAGGCTGCAGTGTGAGACAGGAAGCCTCTCCTGATAGTGACCTTTGACCTTGTCAGGGCCAGAACCTGGGCTGGAGACATATTTCCCATCATGACAAAGGAGTGGAGAGGCCTTGGGCTGGGGATGTGGCTCAGTGGTAGAGTTCTTGCCTGGCATGCACAAGGGCCTAGGTGTGATCCCCAGTCTAGAAAAATAAAGAGTAGAGAGGCTGACCCATCCATCCAGATGCCCACTGGGCACTGGCACTGGAGAACCCCGTGGCCCTTCCCTGTGGCCCCATCCCGCCTCAGCCCAGTGCTTCCTCCCTCTCAGAGACACCGCCCAGCTCCACTCTGGGGAGGACACAGAAGTGGCCAAGCTGAGCCACATCCACAGCAGCTGGTCTCACACCCATCCCTAGGATGGAGCCAACTGGAACTTAAATTTGGATCTGTTCCCAAGGGCTGACTTCCCTACTCGGGCTGCCAGACTGGGCCCATTTTCCTCCACTCTGCCATATCCAATGCCCATTTGGACCAATTAGGTTTCCTCTGGGGTCTGACTGGGGGAGCAGCCTCCACCACGAGCATGTGGGGGGCGTGCAGATCAAAGGACCAAGCCTTCCTCCTGCTGTAAGGTCAAGCAGGGCCTGGAGGAAAGGGCAGGGCACAGCAGGTGGAGGGTGCAGAGAAGGCCCCAGGAGGTCAGACCTAGCCAGAGCTGACTCAGAGCTTCTTGTTTCTGCAGTGCTCCACTCAGCAGGGCAGCTTTGTTAAGTAGCAAGCTCCCCATCGCTGGGGGGGTCACGCAAGTTTATAACAATCAGCTGTTAAGAAGGTGCCTGAGCTAATGAGTGGAGGGAGGTGTCAGGTAGGTGAGACCCAGGGTCTGGGTTCTCCGGGCTTCACCTTCTGCCTAGCGGGTGACTTTGAAGAGGTGACAGCCCCTAGAAAGTGTCTACTTGTTCAGCTGTAAAATGGTGATGATCATGCCCACTTCCCCAGCTCAGTCCAGCCACTGGTGAGAATCCCTCCAGAGGCTGTCAGGATGCCAAACCTCTTCCCCTCTGAGTCCTGCCGAAGTAGCAGGACTGGGCAGAACCCTGTGGGGACTGAGGCTCTTCCTCAGGCGGGAAGTGAGGTACCAGGACCCCTCTGGACAGGGAGGTATCTTTGTGGGACAAAAGGGAGCCAGAGTCACTCTGGACAGAGAGAGGCAGCTGCAGTAGAGAGAAGAGCTGTCCCTCAGGAGCCTGGCACCTGCAGCACTGATGCCAGCTGGCTTTGGGGAGGGCAGAGGGGGATGTCTGATTCCCAGGCTGGGTACAGGCAGAAAAATAGGCTCTATCCACTCTGATGGGACAGACAGAGGTCACAGAGCAGGCCTCTTGCTTGGCCTAATGGCCCCAACCTGGACACAGGCCTCTCGGGGGGCCCCCATAGGCCATATGGGGATGATGGCTAATTCTTAGCTTTCCTCTGCTTACGGCCACAGCGCACCATCACAGGGAAGGGGTGGCCTAGAAATGCCCCTGGGCGGGGTCAGGGGACAGTGAGTAATCTCCATGCAGGAGAGAACAAAGGACCATCAAGTGTTCTGGGAGGAGGAAGGGGGGACACAAGGGCAAACCTCCGGCCATCTCAGTATCCTGGGCCCCCAGGCCCTCCCAAGCCCTGCTCTGGCCTCTCAGCCATCCCAACGCACACAACCCCAACAGCAGGGGCTCCCATCAGAATGAGGTAGCTGATGAGGTCAAGAGGATGGACCCCCATGCATCTAGGAGCCACCCCATCAGCCACATCCTCCGTCTGCAGTCCCTGACTTGCCTTGTCCTCTCCAGGCGGCAGGACCGCCTGCCAGAGGCAGACCTGCAAGTGTGACAAGACAGCTGCGCTCTGCTTTCGCCAGAACCTGGACACCTTCGACCGCAAATATGTCAATTACCCCAACAAGCTGTGCACAGGGCCCACCCCACCCTGCCCATCTCATCGGCCCCCTCTCAGGCTGCTGTAGTCCCAGGCCAGGGGAAGCTTGGAACCAAAGCCCTGTCTCTGGAAAATTCCCTTCCTGCAAACCTCTCCCACAGAGCTCCCAGGCCCTGGCTTCCTGGGTCACCCTTTCTTCCCCAGAAGAGCCCTAGGAGCGATGGGATCCTCTGGCACCCACAAAATTCACTAACCCACCCTAGGATCTCGGTCCCTCCTTCCGAATAAGTGGATAAGGTTTCCCTATAATTTCCCTAATATTCTTCGATTCTCAGATTCTGACACCCTAGGATTTAGTGCCTGCAGCTTCATCCATTCATTCACATTTTGAGCGCCTACCTTGTGCCAGCCTCACACTAGACCCTGGAACACAGTGGGAACAAATCTGGCATGAGGGTCCCTGCCTGCAATGCCAGCATTAAGTCCTTCAACTTTTCCACAACTGTCCACTTCTGTGACTGTCTTTCTCTAAGCTTCTACAATCTTTTATCCAAGATAATCACAGCAATTTCTGGGAGGACTATTTCTGGCCATATGGTTTAATGTGAAAGGCACAAAAAATACCAACCTAAAAATATTGTCCTCACTGTCATCAGGCCTCAGCACACCCCCACTGGCAAACACTGCTTTAGAGGGAAAAGTAGCTCTAGATCTATCTTATCCAAACTGCTTTGTCAATGACAGGCATCTGGAGGTCAGACAGGGGATGTCCTATGGAGGGGCACCCTCATCCCAGGTTGTTTCTTCAAAAAAGTGGCATGAGACACTAACCTACAGTTCTTACCTTGGAGAAAGCAGATGTCCAGGGCAGGTCAGCTGTGAGCAGATGCAGCTGGGTCAGACTCCTGACAGTAAAGAAAGAGCTCAACATCACAGGCTCACCAAAGGATTCCCACCAGGAGGCACACAGCCTACCCTAGAAGCAATGTGCTTCGGCAGATTTTACCGCTGACTCCCGGGACCAGCATCTCCACCAGCTGCCAGATGCAGGTGCCATCCTACAGGATCAGGCCGAACCTGTTTAATGAGATAAAGGATGTTCAAATGCACTATGCTGGGCAAAGCTCACAGCCCCAGCCCAGTAAACGTGGATTCACGACCTGCACGCAACAGTGAGGACTAAGAAGTCAAAGGGATGCTTCGTGCGGAACTTCAGAAAAGCTCTGTACTAGCAAGTGAAGTGGGGAACGGACATAGGTGTGTGCTGTTGCTGCTGCGACTGCAGTCCCTGGAAGGCGGTGTCTGAGAGCAAAATGGCTTGCAGGAAGGGTGAGCATGAGGCCCGCTTGCCAGGAAACGTGATCCTGAGGCGCCCTCTGCTGTCCGTCCTCCATTAGGCAGTAACCTAAATTTGTCTTAACCCCTGGATTTCCTTCAGCGACTGGGCGTGTGCTTGTGGGCTAGGGAAACTTCCGGGTTTGCACTTTCAGTAACAAATGTGCTGAGAGATCGCCAAAAGAATGCCTTACAGCCACCTTAGGATGGTGGTTCCTGTACAAAAACAGGAAACAGAGGGAAAAGGAGCTGATGTGGGTGGAATGGAGAGATTATTTCTGGGCATGGTGGGTTTCGGGTACAATGGGAGGAGCACCTGGCGATCTTACAGTTGTGGAACTCTCCCACATGCTGAAAAGAGCAAGTCAGGAACAAGACCCCGGGCAGCCTATTGCGACTCCAGTTTTCTTCCCAACCAAGCTGTGGGCTGCTTGGCCACAGCCAGTCTTATCCTTTGTTTTCCCAGGGCTTAATAAATGATCAGTGTATGAATCGACTGGTCTGTCTGAATTCCATTTGTATCTATAGTGCGAACCCCTGATTTCCAGATGCAGACTTGTGAAAAGGACTGAAAATGGAAAGGGAACCCATGAACATGAAGTCAGAAGCCCCAGGTAGACCTTTGTTTCCCCACTGTGCTGTAGACCTCACTACTCGGTGGGGCTCACAGAGAACAGCAGCAGCATCTTGTTAGGAAGGCAGAAATCTTGCCCTGACCCCAGACCTGCTGAATCAGAATCAGTAGGTTAAAAAGACCTCTGAGTGTACACATGAACATCTAAGATGGGCTGATAAATGGTCGCATCCTTCGTCTCCACATTTGTAAAATGGAACAGTGACATTTCTCTGGCAATTTAGTTGTGGCAAGATTTAAATGTCAGTACAAATAAAAGTGTGGTTATAAGCCCAGCACATAAATAATGGGCATATTTGCATCCTGTGAATGAATGGATGAATAAGTGAGTGAATGAATGAATGAATGAATAACAATAATAGATAACATTTATTAAGCACTTGGTATTTTTAGGGCACTGTTGTAGGGGCTTTATGTGTATAGATTCACTGGATGGATGGATGGATGGATGGATGGATGGATGGATGGGAGGATGGATGGATGGGAGGATGGATGGATGGGAGGGAGGGAGGGAGGAAGGATGAGCCAAAGGACTGTATCAATGCTGAGGAGGGGACATTGCTACCTGAACATTTCACCGCTTGCCTCTCCAGTTCTGATGACAAGACTTACATTGGTTTTGCTTTTGTTTCTACTTAGGCCCTAGGAAAAGCTGTGTATGAAGTGTATCCAGTTAACTTGATGAATAAGAGATTAGCAAGCACAGTGGAATTCCTGAGCCAGCCAAAGACTGATGATGATTTCATAGGCCTCTGCCATGCTTCTTTGGGGTTCTTCAGGGTGCCACCCCTGGAGAACTGAACTGAACACTTCATTGAGGTTCCTTCTTTCTTTGGGTAAGTTTTGTGCAAACGATGCCTCTGAGCTTTTCTGATTAATGCTGGAGATACAGAAAAATTAGGTATGTTCAACTGGCAGACAGACAGCAAATATTCTACGCTAGTAAATTCTAGACCAAAGTTACTGAGTGTACCAGGACCAAAGGTTCTCAGGCCTCTGTCCTCCATCTACTCTCTACCCTGACCACTGATTGTTTGATCTCCAACCTGTCGCACCTCAGCCCCCTCCCCAAACCATCAGCAGCTCACCATCGTCCACCAGCCCCTGGGCACCAAGGCTGGCCACCATCTATGCTTCTCAGCACTCCCAGCATAAGCCCCCTGCTCTAGGCCTTTATTGTTTTGTGCAGCAGCTTCTTCCAGCCTCAGTTTCCCTTGCTCACACATGCATTGGGTACTTTACAAATTCTGCCCTTTCCAACTGGAGAGTTCAAGCTCAATTGCCTGGCAGCGTGCACAGACCTTTCCTAGTCCTGCTTACCCCGTCCCATGGGTTCCCTACAGTGGAGCCAGGCGGCCTTGCATTCATATCCTCCCTCTGTGACCAATCTGTGATCTCAGGTCAGTTATGTCAGTGAAAAACAAAAACAGAAACAAAAAAATGGAGCTAGAACCTTGAGCCTCACTCACCGTTTTAAGATTGAGACAATGTATTCAAAGACACCCCATCTGCGTCCTGTCACCCTCTGTTGCATTCATTATACTGATGGTAAATACATAACTCCTCGGTGGAATCCCTGGGCACATGACAACTGGAATTATTCTAAGAAGTGGCACTGTAGATAAATACTATACTAATTCATTTGAATAGCCTCTGGGCTACTCTCATCTGAGTGCTCATTTATCTTAAATGAACATGCATTTGAAAACCACTATTAACCTTCAGTGTCCTTGAGCTGATGGTCCCCAGAGACACACCAGGAAAAGTGGCTGGAAAGACCACTGCAGCATCTTCCTCAGAGGGCTGCTGTCTGTAATGGCCCCAGGCCAAAACACATGGTCAAGCCAATGCCACGTGCTGAAAAGTCAGCAGGCTGGACTAAGTATACCTGATTTTTAGAATTCACTCAGCAAGCACAGCAGTACTCTTCCAGTGGCAAAAGGCAGATGAGAAGTGTTTAAAGAAATTGTATTTTTTGGTTTCTTGCAGTACTGGGGCTCAAACCTAGGACCTTGTGCTTGCCAGGCAGGCACTTATTCCACTGAGCTATATCCCCAGAAACTATATTCTTAATGCACTCTATGTCCTAAATACTTGGAACTTCCCACTCTGAAGGTTAGTTATGCTGGTCCTTATGTGATCAATGCCCTTGCCCCCCATTTCTGCATCCTATCTCCCCTTTGCACCCAGACCAAATGTCACCTCCTCCACCAAGCCTTCCTTGATTTCTCTGCTGAATTCACAGCCATATCTTATCAGTCCTCCTTTAGGGCATATGTTCTCCTGGGTCCACTTTTGTCACTGTTCTGGAAGCTTTTGTTTTTTGAGACAGGATGTCTCTATGTCATTCAGACTGGCCTTGAACTCACCATGTAGCCCAGCCTAGCCTCAAACTTGCAGCAATCCTCCTGCCTCAGCCTAAGTGCCATTGTAGGCATGTGCCACCATGCCCAGTTTTGGAAGATTTTTGAGTACAGGGGCCTGACAGTTTCGATGCCCAGAAATAAAAGCCACACACAGTAGAGGGTTAGTAAATGTTGGATGGATTTTTGGGTGTTTGGATGGGAGAATCAACTGAAAAAACCTGAGTACCCAGTGATAAGCTACAAGGAAAGTTTCAACAAGGTTATCCAGGGAGGTGGGAATGTTTCCTTCCACCACACTAGAATCTATCAAATGGCAGGACTGGTCTTGAACATTTTCCACCAGAGTTGTAAATCTCTGCATAACTATAGTCTGATGTTTTCCTCTAGCAGTCCAGCTAGAAGCACACTGACACCGGGCACTTTATGAATTATACTGTACAAGCCACAGTACTTAGTGAATGTACATTGAGGGAGAAGTTAAGAGTACAACAGTAAGCCCAGGCACTCATGGTGTTTCTGGCTGACAGGTAACTCTAAACCCCTGGAATTTATGAGAAGGAGCTCAGGAACCAGGGCACAGCCACTCGTCCTCACCTATCCTGAGAACTCTCCATCCTGAAGGACTCATCCAGCCTCCCAGCTACAAAGGCCTGACAGGTCTGCTAGCCCAGACATAAAGCCCCCAGGAAAGGGGGCCTGACCCCCCAGAAAGGTGTCCTGGCCCCAGCTGAATCCCTGGAGTAGAACTGAGGAGGTCACTCAAGTTTTGCAATTGGGGCAGTTCCTAAGCTGGGACCGACCCTGGTCCTTTGCATGGCCCTTCCTAGCTCACGAACTGGATAGGGTATGTCCACCCTGGGATGTCCAGTCTCTCAGGTGTGTACTGAGGTTACAATAATATGAGGAAGGTTTAAATGACCATGGGAGAATTTCCCTGCCAGTCGCCAGAATATTTTCTGGTCCTTTTGCTATAAAGAGAGCCAATTCAGGAAGCTGCCTGTTGAGGACAAGTCACAAGGCCACTGAGGTCTAGGGAGACACCCTCAGCCACCTCCTGATTGGCCAGGGTCCTGGTGTGGACCTGCCCTGCTGGAAGCCCTGGGGCTGCCCCTCCCTCTGGTTTTCTGTGGCCACCATTCTCTCTGCTCCTCTGTGGACCACTTCTAAGAGAGTCTGTGTCCCAGTCACTGCTGTCCACATGTCCTCAGACACAAGCCTTCTCTTGGAATGGGATGGACCAACCCTCAGGTCCTAGAGGAATCCCAAAGTGACAGCTGCCAGACAGTGCTCAGTGTTGAGAGCAGTTCTGAGCTAGCAGGCAGAACCTTAGGTGTTCAGGGCTTGAGGGCTCTGCCGGCGCGTGCTGCGCCTTGCTCACCTGTGCTGGAGTGCCATTGACCCAGATCCCCAGGGACCGCCCAACTGGAACAACACTCAACCCGACAGCGCACGCATACACACACACACACACACACACACACACACACGCACATACACATCTGCATGCAAAGATCCCTAAAAAGGGCCTTTCCCACATGTTTTCTTGGTCCCTCTCATTCATTCAAATGGTGGTCACATACTGATTAAAAACAACTTGAGCTGGGGACACAGTTCAGTGGCAGACTGCCTGCCTAGAATGCACAAAGCCCTGGGTTCAATCCCCAGCACCACACAAAAGGAAACATACACACAGCTTGAAACTTTGTTTTTAAACTAGAATTTATTGGTATACAAAACTCCATTTCATAGATAAAGTGGCACATCTTTGCAGCTTCTATTGCACCAAGTATCGAAGATTAAAAACAAAAAGAAACATTTGGTTTTGAAAACACTGCAAATAGCCAAGTACAGTACTTTGGTAAATAAAAAATAAAACGGTTCAGGTGAACACAATCTGTGGGGGAAAAAAAATAGCCTAAGGGAAATGAACTATGGAAGTCAGACATGGTCAGATTTCTCACCCCGAGCTCCACAGATAAGGCAGACAAGCTAAGTCAACGGATCGTGACCCCATGGAGGTCTTAAATATCTCCAGACTGAAGCTACAACAATAGTGCAATTAGGAAAAAGAGAAGGCCCCTTCCCCAGACACCCCTGCCCTCCTGGCCTGCTTCCCCAGGGCCCCATGCACGCCAGCACTGACACCAGGAAGGGAAGCACCGGGTGCTAAATCTGACTCCTGGCTCTCCTCTCCCCTCCTCCGAGCTTAGTGCTGAGGGATGCAGGGGGGCGGGGGCAGCCGCCATGGAAACTGAACCCCGGAGGTGGGGAGAGGTGAGGAGCCTCACACCAGCATGGCTCGTTTCAGCTGAGGGCTTTCCATGGGACCAAACCCCAGGTAGAGGTCTGTGAGTGAGCCTGAGTGATTGTCATGGACGGCTGGCAACAAGGACCTGCTGGATGCTGACAGGCAAATGAGAAGAACCAAGCCCCAGAGATTTCCTCCAGGGATCAGGGCCGTCCGGTGGGAAGAGACTGCAAATCATGGGTATGCCTTACTTAAACTAACTGTACATAAGTAAGTGCTTTTTATGAGAACTATCCTGGCTGAAACAACCCCTTCTCAAGTAACTTCTCAGGGGTACTCAACATTATAACTGAGCTACAAAGTAGTCCTCATGAGGACAGTTAAACAGAGAGACTCTGGAAAGAACTGCTGGGAAGAAACTGTTAAGAGCCTGAGGTCTGAGAAGGAATTTTACCTGGGAGACAAGGAGGGCCAGGCCAGCCACAAGGCACAGGTCTTTGCTGTGCCCGGCCTCGGAGTACAGGAGTTACACACTGGACTCACACTTCCCACAGAGACTCGGTCTTCTCTCCATCATCAGAAATGCTCAATTTCCCCCTTTCTAACATGTAGGGGCAGATCTATTATAACTTAAATACGCCCTTAGATCTTCACTCAAGGATGACAGCAGAAAAGCACGTGCTTTGGAGTCAGGGAAACACACCTCACAAAAAGCGCCATTAGTGAGCTCAGAGGAACCATGGGAAGGCCCAGAGTCTGAGCAACCCTGTCTCCGAGTGAAGCTGAATAAAACCTAGACTAGTGAGAATGACAAAACAGGCCCTGCATCAGACCCCGAGGCTATGGGTGTGGTGTGGAGCATAGAGGTACAGAGGTGAGAGCTACCCATCTACCCAGTGTGGGAGTCGGGAGGGCCACAGAGGTAACAGTGCAATCAAGCCCCATTCTCTTCCTGCCCACAAAGACTCCCTAGTCAGGATGAGAATCCATCACTTCCGACTAAGGTTTCAAGTGTCCCTACTGTGTCGAACTAAAATGGTTGAGTTGAACATTTCACAGAGGTAAACTGAGGGCATCCTATGTCGACCCAGTAAAACCCAGGCAGACTCTGGTTTCTCTGAGTAAGAGAAACTGCATATTGAATACAGGGACTCACTACAAATGCAGTCCACTGCCAAAGTCCATCTGATTTGAGCACATAATATGTGAGCAACTGTGTCCTCACCCGCACAGGGTCCCCTCCTCAGCCCCGCTGCCACACGCGCAAATCCCCAGGAAGGGCAGGGTTAGGGCTCCAGTGGCTCCACACGGAGAGCCCTTCCCAGCCCTCACAGTCGGAACAGGCTCAGAAGTGTTTCCAGAGCTTATAGAAGAAACTATCAACAACTTCATCTAACATTGAGAGTTCTTCTGCCACAATTCCTCAAGCAGATTTTCTTCTTTAGAGTGTGTATTTATCACTGAAAAATTAAATATACATTAAATATACACATACATTTTATCTTTCTAGTATCTCCTGGTGGCAACTATAAGTTGTGGTACTATAATATAATATATCTACCTCTAGTTCAAAGCCATTGCCACTAACATTTTAACATTTTTTTCTCTTATTTTGACCTTAAAAATTTTTTTCTTAAAATCCATAAAATTTTTATGTGTAGTTGATAAGGCCAGTGAGCAGCTCTACACCACTACTACAGCCTCTCTCCCAGCCTGCTTCTCTCCAATCTCAGGCAGAATGAGCCCTTTCTAGCCAGACGTGACCCTGGACGCCGCTGAATTCAATTCCCACAGAGATCCACACAAGCGACTGCACCAGAGTAACTGCTTCTAAGGGTTGTCACCCCCAAGACCACACACACTGGGACTCTACTACGGCTGCCAATGCAGTCATCACAGTGCCTGCTACGACAACCACACCTCCGGGTTCCACCTGCCTCACAGTTCAGTGAGACTGCGGCAGTGTGAGGCCTAAATCAGGCCCTTGGCAAGACCGCGCCAAGGGAGCTGGCTGCTAGTGCCCATTACTAGTAACTCACACACTAACACAAACCAAATGCAACTGGAAAACTGTGAACCAGTAATAAAAGAAAATTACTAAAGTCATTGCATTAGTTTTTAAAACCACTGTTATTGTACCCAAGAAACGCTGACGCCTATTACCAGAATTAGGTATTTTATAAATAAATGTTCCCAACATTCTTTAGTAACTTTAGCAGCTTCTCAAACTTCTAAAACTCAGTAGGCCCCAAGGCCACTTCACTAACCAAGTTAATAAAGCAATTCTACGACTGCTGACAGTGGGTCTCCTGTACACTATTTCTAACTCTGAACTCAGAGCTTCTGGTACACAATCTTGATCTTTCTGAGAGGACCCAGGCTTCTGCATGTCAGCCTACCAAGCAGGTAAGAAAGCTGCTCACCCAGAAAAGCTCAGCCAGCCAGGAATCTGTCCAGAGGTGAAAGGAAGAAGCCTCGACCCTTAAGCACCTGCCTCCTCCCCCTTAGAGGAAGGCAGCACAGTGCCTTCCCTTGTTTGCACTGAGTCCTATGGTCTCAAAGTTAGGACTCAGGGTGTGCAAGAACAAATGCTGTGCAGTTTTCACATTTATGAACTACTGTGTATACGGCAGCCAGGGAGAAGCCCACGGCACAACATCCCGGAGCAATTCCTAGAGACTTCTACACTCCAACCACCAAGAGTCCCAAAGTAAAACAAAAATGTAAAAGACATCATTAGAACTGAAGAAAGCAAACAGCCTACTAAGAATAACAATATGACAGCCACAGAGCCTGTCTAGACAACGGCGCAGCCTACACACATCCAAACTTTTCAATTTTCCCTTCACCTCAGGGTCTTGCAATTCTGAAGTCTAGGGATGAAAAACACAACAAATAGTTTACCTTTTGAGTCAGGCTATGTTATTTGCCCAAATAAGAGGGCCCCAGAAGACAAAGACCTGTGTATAAGACCGGCTGCCGCATACGGGACAATTTTAAAGCTCACATCTGCCCAACTCAGTTTTGGGAAAGGGATCTGTCCACTGCTTCAATCTGTTTCAGAACCGTGGAGTCGATCACAGGCCTGAGCCAGTGAAAGCGACCTTCCCTGCCGGTACAGCGTGAGTCGCCGCCAGCCTGAGGTAAAGCTGCAGCTTTCCTGACATCAAAATCCCCAACAGGGCTTAAATAAATGCTACCTTTTATGGGATTTCATATCTACAATTCTAAGAAAACATAGTGAACCAAAGGTCAAGTTACCTTTTATTTCTCTGAAGGCATTTTTCTATGTCTAGAATAGTTGGGCAAAATATACAGTTCCTTAAATTGTGAACACAAGAAAACCTTAAGCTATGCTTCCAGACTTCCCCTCCTATGAAAACAAGTAATTTTTAGGCTCTTCCTAGGCAGAAACCCCAGAGTCCCAACTTCTCCCTCCACAGACTGCTCCACAGATAATCAGAATCCCAGAATGCCTCACAAGCAGTACCAACCATCTTCCCACCATCAACAAGTACCCAAAACAATACTACTGTCAACTTCTTAGCAAAGTCCAGGCCTCCCTGACAGTCATGTGCACTCATCTTATGGCTTGAGTTCAAGTGAAGCCATCTGAAATGACATCAGGTGGGAAGAAGAGACATAGTTGTTTAATCTACCCAGACAGCTGCAGGCCATCCCTTGTACTGCATCACTTTGGGAGAGCCCTATCTGAATTAATCCGTGATAAGAATGAAATTAAATCTAAATATTTTCCTGAGGTAAAAACCATTTATAAGCCAACCTATATGTTGATATCTTTTGAAAATGAAAGAAACACTAAGAAAATTTATCATTCTGAATTTCTAATAATTAAACTACTTCATGAATAATTACAGCAAAACTCACCCCACATGTTAAGGGAAGGTTCCAGGGTCATTGAACTCTTGATTTTTAGGGCAAACAAAGCCACACTTGAAAGGTTTTTTCCTGACCCCTAAAGCTCAGTATTTTCAGTTGGTATTACAGACTATGAATGATTTCGCTGTACTTTCATGAAACAAAACAGCATTGACAAAACTCCGAACAAAAAAGAGGCAGCTTGAAGGAAACTAACGCAGTGTGAATTTATGAGTGGGTTCTGTTGGTTACGTTTCCATTGGTCAAAGGACGGCCTCGCTGGAAAGCCCAGTTTGCCATACTGTCTTCCCTCTGCTCCTCACAGCTCCCAGGAGACCAGAGTCAGATGTTCAGAGCAGCAAACGTCTTCACCAAGGTGACCTGCGCATTCACATCTGCTTCGCTCCTGTTTTTGTCCCTGTGGCTGCTCCTGCTCTCCAGGGCTTTGAGACGATGCCTTTCCTCTTGTCGCTTCTTCTTCTCCAGCCGCTGCTGCTCCCTCCTGTGCTTGTTTGTGACCTGAAAGAGGAGACCACTGCAGACATGGGCCAGCACAGCTGACTCAGGCTGCTGCCCGCTGCCAGGAGACACTGGGCTGAGGGATACACAGGGCCCGGGCTGCTTGTCAGCAGGAACAGAGAACCAGCCTAGGAGACTGTGAGCCACTTATGTTCCATCACCACTCCCATTTACATGCGAGTGTATAGCCCCTTGCTGCACTAGCAAACAAAACCGATTCCACTCTCCTCATAACTCCAAATGGCCTAAAGAGACACTACCCCTAACCAAGCAAAAGAAAACACGTGAAGGGGCCAGCGGACCTTTTCCATGTTTTAGAAAGCCCAGGTAACTGCAATAAAAGCTCAAAGCTTATGACATCTTTGCCTCTGCTTGTGGCTTTTCACTGAAGGCAGCATTTTAAATCCAGAACTTTTGGTAAAATCTTTTAAATAAACTCCAAATTCAGTAAAATGATGTCACATTTCCTTGTGGGACTGGGAAGCAGGGAGGGAGATGTACACCTTTCTGGGAAGCATCTGACGATTACCAAAATCCTTTAAAAGGTTCAGTTATCCATGCCCCTTAACCTGTTGACTACATTCCTGGGATTCTGTGCAAGAAACTAATTCAGAACACAAAAATACATACATACACAAAGCTGTCCGCTGCAGACATGACACTTATGAAAAGTGCAGATTAATGTAGGAAGAACCCTCACGCACTGTTAGGTGCAGAAGGCTCCGTGTTTATACACAGAGGATGATTTCAGCATGTACATCCTTCTGGTTATCACTGTGTACAACAAGGCCTTTGTTCTGCTTCTTGATAAACCTTTATGCATCCCCTAGATTTTCCACAATAACTACTTTTAGAAATCAAAAGAAAAACACAAACAAATGAAATTCAAGTTCCCACCACTGCCAGAGACTTTCGGCAGCCCACCGTTTGTGCCCTCGAGCCCTCCGGCGTACCTTTGCAAGCTGGTTATGTGCTTTGTTGTCTTCACCAGGGCTGGCCCGCGCCTCACTGCTTTCAGTCCTGCCTTCATTCAAGCCCTGCTTCCCAAAGATTCTGGTGCCAGTGCCGCCCTCCTCCCACAAAGGGTCACACTGTTTGAGTACTCGGCCACTGGGCTCAGGATTCTCCTCTGTGTCTTCCAAAGAAAGGCATTTTATTACAATTGAGAACCTAACAGTCATATAATGTGTTTCCTGTGTGAAATGACTCCAGCTGCACCTGGAGCCCCAAATGACTGTCATTAGGAAGAAACAATCCTGACTCAAGCAATTCCTTAAGATAAAAAATTGTAATATCAAATCAATACAGTGGGAAACATGGGGACAAAATGATGGGTAAACCTTAAATTTTTAAGTAACCTGTGGCTACTAAAATTTGAATTAAGCTTAAGTAATACTTAAAATGCAGCTCTCAGTCTCGCTCTCCACCTATCAGGTACACACCACACTCAACAGCAAATACCAAAAAAATGCTGACCGATGTCAGAAAGACTCAGTTACTTAAGGCTTTTGAGGAAGGCATGGCAATTATATAAAGTGGATACAAAATACTGATCACTTGGGAAACTGTTAAGTCAGGAATAGTAAGCAAATGGCTTACACTATCTGGCAATAAGTATTTACTGACATCATTTAAGTAAATAAGTCATGAAATTATTAATATGCTACATCTTCCTTTTTCTGAGTCATAAAACTAAACTCAGTTCAAGTAAAAAAAGATCTCAATTATCATCAATTGACAGGTGCTAAGACTAAATATTTCCATCACAAAAATAAGGTATTTATCTCTTAAGTTATCATTAAAATATTATAAGATCTTAGAAAGACAGTCTTCCCAGAGATTCTCCAACCCTGCAAGAGTGGGTTAGGCATCCTCATGTAATCTCCTAGCACAATGCCCTCCCACCCCATTAGATACTATTAAATTACCCCGGCCACCTAGCTGTCTCCACAGTCCCCTTCCCGCCCCAAAACTCTTACTGCAGGGCCGAGACCTAGCGGAACATGCTGTCATATAGAAGTGCTCAATAGGCAATTACTGAATGAATGGATAAATGACTATGCCACTACCACCTGTGAGTTGATCAAAAATATACACGTGGAGGCTGAGGAGGACCAGCCTGGGCAAGACCCTGTCTCAAAAGATGAAAAAGGGGGTGGGGATACAGCTCAATGCAAAGTTCCTGGGTTCAGTCCCTAGTATTGTAAAAAAAAAAAAAAAAACAATAAAACTAAAATTAAGGAATATAAATATTTGTGAAATCACCAATATAATCACCTTAAAAACATATAAATAACAGTAATGGACTTACTGTTTCTTTTTCCCTGGTTCATCTGAAGCATTGCAATTATTGCAGATTCAATATTATAATTTTCAGCTTCCAGGTTCTGGACTATTAAATTAAAATCCTAACCAAGAAACAAAGAAACACTTCAAGAGTCTGGATATACTTTTCCACTTAGTTCTACTTCATTACTTTGATAAACACAAACATGTAACCACAATCACGGGCACAAGGTTTTAAGAGTCCATTTAGAAAATGTCAATTTTAAAGTTGGTTTAAAAAAAAAATACATTTGCAAAGGAATTTTCTTTATAAAACTATACTTTACTATTGTGAATATTAGTAAAAAAAAATTAAATCCACTCCTTAGAATTCTGAGCAATATTGGGTAAAGTGTAGCAAAAAGAGGGAAATGAATGAATAGCTCCCATTAAATTATATCACAAAGCCAAAATCACCAATCTCCTGGACCTGTTTGGTCCCTCACACACTAGCATGTCACAGAGAGGATACCAAACTAGCAAGTAAACGAGAAACAGCAACATGCATGGCGGGAATACTAACTGAACATCCAGTTGCATTACAAACTTTCTGGACAGCATCTTCTACTTCATCTCTCAGGTCATCTTCCAAGTCCGTTCCCTTTGTTCTGATTTTCTCCTTTTTACTTGATTCATCTTGATGAAGTATCTGAAACTAAAGGAAACAAAAAACGTAATAACTAGGAAACTCCATTCAGAAACTTCAACACAGAAAGATACCATAGTCTCAAAACGTCTGCACATGGTGGGGACGATTTTAGAGATAATCTGAAGGGAACAACAGTGAGTAAGCTAAATTCCATCCATAGACTGAGGTACCAGGTCATCCTAGAAGAATGCAAAGAAAGCCCTAGGAGATGGGATGAACCACGCAGCAAGAACAGCACCAGAGCCCCTGTGATTTCTAGATAGCAGCATTTTGGCAGTGACCGCTAACTCTGACAGCACATGTTTGTCTCCACGCTTCGAAAGCCATGAGCTGAACAGAAGCAGAAGAGGTCACTCCACACATGTACATGATGAGCTTTTACAGAAGAGTGACGCTGGTCCAGAAGAAAGATGCATGAACAACCCTCATCTGGTTCCAGGCCTATCTTGCCAGCTGCGAACTCTGGGATACAAAGCGCAGCATGCCTCATCTCACCTCAGGTCCACCCCACACCCACAAGAATGCGCCAATCCAAGCACTAAAATAAAGTCTGTAACAAGAGCAGTTTGCCTGGAGTTCAAGAGGCCTCTACAACTGACGCCTAAACAAGAAAATCTAAAATCATCTCCCTGTGACCACTCACCACTTTGTGCTCTCTATTCACAGAGGGGGTAAATAGGCAAAGATGTTTCAATTTTTTGCATGTCCAAGTAAGTGGAGTCCAGCAATGGACTACACCTTTGACTGTTAATATAAAACAATTTCTTAAATTACACTTTAACAATTTGTACAAGAGTCTTAGATCAAGCAGTTTCACTTGAAATTTAGCCAAGGAAATAATATCAAATACAGAAGGGATTTATGTAGCAGTATTCATAACAATGTTAGCTACACTGGTAAATAACTGAAAATAAGCTAAAATATGGGCTTAGTTAGATAATCAGAGAATGTTGTCTTCATTTCCATTTCAGCAAGGAACACAATAAGGATTTTCACTACCACCATTATTCTTTAAAACATTTTAGAGGCAACAGCCAATGCAATTAACCTAGACAAAGAAATCAGAAGTAAAAACAATTAAGGAAAAAGAAATCATTACTTGCAGATGAGATAATTCTATACCTGAAAAAAAAAACCCAAGAGACTCAACAACAACAAAAACAAAACTACTACAAATAAAAATAAATCCTGCAAATCATTCACATGGTAAGAATCTAGTATCCAAAATATGATAAGAACTCTTACAACTCAAAAACAGACAACCCAATTAAAAAATAGGCAAGGGATTTGAATCGTTATTTCTCCAAAAATATACAAATGACAAAAAGCATGAAAAATGTTCAACATAATTAGTCATTAAGAAAATCCAAATTTAAACCACCAGATATTAGGGCGGCCACTTAAAAGAAGTGTTGCAGAGAATGTAGAGAATGCAGAACCTTCAAATATTGCTGCTAGTGAAATAAAATGGTACAGACACTTTGAAAAAGAGGTTGGCAGTTCCTCAAAAAGTTGAACTTAGAATTTACCATATAACCCAGCATTCCAGTCCCAGGTACATTTTCCATGATTTAAAACAAGTTCTGAACAAATATATATACAAACACTCATAGCAATACTATTCTCAGTGGCCAAAAGGTGAGAGTTACCTAAACATCCAAAGGACAATTAAATAAACTAAAGGAGATATGGCCATACAATGGAATATTACTCAGCCATTGTTTAAAAAGTAGTGACACGTGCTACAACATGGATAAATTTCAAAGACATTCTGCTCAATGAAGAAAGCAGACAGGAAAGGTCACATATTGTAGACTCCACCCATGTGAAATGTCCAGAGTACATAAATGATAGAGACAAGGAGGCGGCTGAGTGGTCGCTGGGCAAGGGGAACAGAGTGGCTGCTTCATGGGTGCAGGACTTTTTTCTCCAATAACAAAAATGTTCTGGAACTAGACAGAGGAAGTGACAGTACAACATGGAGGTATAAAGTGCCAACAAATTCTATGCTTAAATTTTAAAACAGTCCATTTTATGTCATGTGACTTTTATTTCAATTTTTTAAAAAGAGAATTCTGTAGAATGCCTGGGTACTAAGTGGCATTTTGTTACTAGCTCTCATGTGCAAATGATAGATAACCATCCAGGAAATATGAAGAGCTGGAGAGGAAAGACCTTCCCCATATTAGGGACAAAAAACACAGAACACCTAAGAATAAAATCAACAAAAGGCAGGGAAAACCTGCTCCTATAAATTATACCCACACACAAAAATCAAAACAGTTTTAAAGTATACCAGATTCTTGGAAGACTCAATATCATAAGGATGTCAATTTTTCCCTAAGTTAATTTACTAACTTAGTGAGATTCTAAGTAAAAAACTCAACAGAACCATTTAATTTGACATACTGATTCTAATATTTTTTGTTTTATAAGGAAGAATATAAAATTATAAAAAAGGAAAGTAATTATGAGTGAAAAATTCTATTAGACTTTAAAACTGATTAATTAAAATAATGGAGCATCAACACACAAACAGATCAGTGGAACAGAATGAAATGTCTAAAAATATACCCAAATACATATAAGGATTTAGTATGGGATAGAAGGTGTGGCATATTAGATAAGGAGAGAAAAATGTAAATGAATAAACAGTTTGTGCACAATTACGCAATCCCAAAGGAAACATAAAGTCGAATTCATAACCTCCTACTCTTAGAGAATATAAATTCCAAAAGAAGTCATGCCATACAAGTAGCTGATGCATGTCTGCAAGGCCAGCACTTTAGGAAGCTGAGGCAGGAGATCACGAGTTCAAGCCCCACCTGGGCAACTTGGCAACTTAGTATGATGCTGCCTCAAAATAAAAAGGGATAGGGATGTAGCTCAGTGTAAAGTCCCTGGGTTCATTCCCCAGTACCAAAGGAAAAAAATGAAGAAAAACACAAATGACAAACTGAAAAGTATTCGCAATTCATATCACAGAAAGGCTAATTTCCCTAATGGACAAAGAGCTCCTCAAAATCATTAAGACATTTGTAATAAGAAACTTTTTTTTTTGCAGTAGTGGGGATCAAACTCAGGACTTTGCACTTGCCAGGCAGGTACTTCCTCTACTGAGCTATATCCCCAGCCCGAGATTTAAAAACTTGGTAACACCATGCTGGCAAAGGCGCAGGGAAAGAGACACACATTATATGTGGGAATATAACTTGGTAAAATGTTGATAGGAAGTAATTTGGCAATATCTATCAAAATCCACTGATGCAGGACCTTCCATGAATTTAGCCTGAAAATACACATGTGTGAAATGACATACATAAAAGGAACTGCATGCTGATTTTCATAGCAAAAATTCAAAGACATCAAAAAGTCCATCAGTAAGAGACTGGTCAGCAAGTTACAATGCAGAATATCATTAGCCTTTTTTAAAAAACACAGAAAGCTTCTTCTGTACTGTCACCGATTAAACCCTGCATTAAAAAGCAGTGTAGAGTGGCTGTGTTAGGGTGTGCGGTATGCACAGGATGCTGCAACTGGGGAAGGGGAATGTGTAAAACACAGCAAAAGTGGAATCATGCGCACACATACATGTCTCGATGATTTAAGACACCCTGGCAGCACCAGGGTGAGAGGACATTCACTATCTCCTGCTACACACTTTTAATTCTGACCCATGCTCGCATACACCATCTGACCTACTCAAGAAATACAACTGTTTAAATAATCATGGCATCAGAAAGGAGGCATCAATGTGAAAAAAGGCTTATGCAATAACGTGGCTTAACTAAAAAAAAGCAAACGAACCTATAGAATAATATAATCGTAATCATCTATAATGCATTAAATGACTGAAAGGAAACCTACTGAAACCGTAAAAAGTTTGCGTTTCATGTGCTTTTATAGTTTTACCTTTTCTATCATTTCATGAATCAATTTCAATATATAAAGGTGATTTAAAGTTTGATAGATTTCATATGCATAAAATCACATCACAATTTATGCATTTTTTCCTGTTTTTAGACCTACTTGTTTTTCCTTTTTTATGGTTTTTATTTATGGTTTTTATTTACCTTCTTTGCCCTTTTCCCTATCAATCAGTTGATACGGAAAACAGAAGGATAACAAGCCATTTTATCTGTGTCTCTCACCTGACATAAAAAGTGAGAACAATGGGCAGAGGATACGGCTCAGCAGCCTGGCAAACCTAAGGTCCTGAGTTCAATTCCCAGTACCAAAAAAAGTGAGAAAAACTTAAAAACTCAACTCTTTAGATTCTTAGAGCCAATTTTCTATTTCAAAAAAAAAAACAAGTTTTTAAGTCAGGGCATATAGCTCTGAACCTGTTCTCCCTAGGGTTGTAAACTCAGAGCCGGGAAGCACAGGGGTGCTCGCTCACGTCTGTCTGGAGGTGCGCAGGTGCTTCTGAGTTGTCGTTGATCCTCCGAACGCTGTCGTAGTGCTCTCCATACCGATAGGCGATGTGCAGCTCCCGCACGCTACTTTTGTCAGTGCCCCGAATCTGCAGACACAAGGGGGGAGACACTGAAGAGGGTCTGGATGACGTCACCCACTGGGTAGAAATACCTTCCTGGATGGCCAGGAGCCCCAGTCAGTGACTCTATACAGACATTAAATAGGAATATGGCTGGGATACACCATCACCAACTTCAGAATTACCCCACCCACCTTGTGTGCTTCGGTATGCTTTACTTAATATGTAACAATATAGAAATAAACCCATATGAAATCATTCAAAGCCAGGGGCAGGTTTACAATGAAGTTAAGTAAGCTTAAATTTTAACTTAAGTTTCCACCGTCCTTAAAAACAGCACTTTCTATCAACTATATAGTGAGACATGTTTTCAGCAACAAAGTTGCAAAGTCGCATAATTTCAAAACAAAATTATGTATAATAAAACCATATTATCACACTGTACAATCCCGCAAACACCACTCACAAGGTGCTCCACGTAAACAGCACACAACAACTGGGCCATATAGACACCCTAAGGTCTAGTCTGGAGAGAGCACCAAAATCTCCACTTCCAGAAAAATCTAAAGTAATTCTGACCCAGTAACTGTCTCTTAAAACACCAAACATTAGCACCTCTTTCCTATTTTTACAGGAAGATATTACCATTAATTTAAACAATGTATGTCTTAGCAAAGCACAGCAAAAACCATGGAACAAACAGAAACCCATGGTCTAGACATCCAAACTGTGGAAGTCATTCCCAGTGGCATGTCTAAATGACAAAATGCAAAGTCTAGTTTGGACACATCTAACAATGACAGCACCATTTGTCTCCCAGCAAGAGTACTAGAAAAAGAAACAATTTACTGGAATCTTTGAGTGACAAAACCCTGAAGTATTAATATATACGTATTATGAATAGAAAAAATAGAGGAGCATTCTACAAACTGTCAACTGTGATTTTCATGGGCAGATGACAGAGGACTCTACCTTGCTGTGTTACACACACCTAGGCTGCTCACAGGAGCACATATTCTATTTCTAATCAGGAAAAAAATACAAGTTTCAGTATCCCCACATGGTGAGTCTAAGTCTACCCATCAATAATTCAAGAGCTCTTGGCCATGACACAGCAACAGTTTCAATTCTTAAAAATTTTACGTGCTTCCCTGGGGAAGGGGACATGGGACAGACAACAGAAATAAAACAAACTTAATTTAAAAATATATACTCTCCTTGTTCAGCAATTCATGAACAAGAATACTATGGAAACAAATCTGAAAACATTCTAACTAAGAAACTTTAAAAAGCATCAATGCAAAAAAAAACAGGCTACAGTTACAAAATTACCCATGAGAATTTTCCTTCAAGATTTAAGTTCATCATGCTACATACTCCCAATGATTTTCATTTCTGCTGAGCAACAAAAAATTGGATCAAGGGGTAACTCATACTGCAGGCTCACAGATCACCCTTAGAGAGCACCCCGCTGAAAATCCGATAGCTATACTGGTGTCAGGACATCTGGAACACGACCCTGAGGAACACACAGATACTGTTTCTCTCCTGCTCATTTTATCCCTGTAAGGTAAAATTCCTCAACAACCTGGGGAGCATCTAATTTATTTTGGTTTAGGCAAATCTTGCTAAAAGGGGGCTATGCCAGATACAACAGGCTGAACATTGCCACTGATACAACATTCAGAAAAACCAAACTATACAACAGACAAATCTAATAGTGGCTACAAGAGGCTGGGGTGGGTGAGGGAATTCGTGATTGCCTAGGGCATGTGGTAACCTTGTGGTAGTAGAATTATTCCTGAGTTGGTGGAAGTTAAATGTGACTTTTTCAAAATACAGAACCATATACCTGAAAAGTGAATGTTCTGCATGTCAATTATGTCTCCATATACCTGACCTTTGTTTTTTTCCCATAGGCACAAGCTATGACTAAGCAATTTACAAAAGAGTACATGAAGGCGGCATATGAAAAAAAGGGCACAATTATTCTTATAATAACAATATATAGGAATACAAACATCCATACATACATGTCAATCATTAAATGTTAACACTCATCATTAGTGTTACTAATCGCTTATCATTAAAATGTTGGCAACAATAATCTCTAGGATAACTCTAGAAAGCTCACCTTTATGAGCTTTGCTGAAATTTCAAATTTTTCTACAATTAGCACATTTTAACTTTCTGATTAGGAAAAAGAAATAGGGCAGTAGTGTGGGGGTGGGGTAATAGAAGTCACATGCTAAGTCCTCAGGAGCTGAGCTACAAAGTTGAAGAGGAAGAGAATAAGGTAAAGAAAAAAGCGAAAGAGTTAAATGAGCAGCTACTTTACAGGGGCGGGGTAGCCGCACTCTCTGAGGCTGCCATGCTACAGCACAAATGTTACTTGTATTTTTCTGTAGAAGAACCAAAGAAACCATTATGTATAGCTGAGCAGAACATGGTATCTTAGACCATAAACTAAATTTGGCTATTGTTGAGAATATACTTTTTAGTAACAGTTACAACAAATTTAGTCTGTTTCCCTCCACCCAAAAAGCAGGGAAATACACATGAGAATGGGCATCCTGCAAAACTTGAATTTGTATGCAGTGATGCTTTAAATTCTCATTTTTATGAAATTATCTCAAGTATTTCCACATTAGGCTCTCTGACTCCAAATTATCCAATAAATTGGTTAGTAACATTTACACCATTTTAAAGGATTTCTAAATTATATTTTAGATTCCATTTGTACACAGCACGAAGATTAACTCCAAGCCACCACGAGATCCCTGTCTTTGCTTAGGCTCACGGTCCAAATTGCTCTGCATAGTTCAGTGGCACAGGGTGCAGCCCCTCTTCTTAGGAGAGCTCAAAGCTACTTTATAAATAAACCCTTGAGTAGGGACCTACCTGCCACAAAGGGGCGTTAAGCTGATGAATCACCACATTCAACTGATGATTTCTTGCAAATGCTACAATGGCATCATTGCCAGCAAAAGTACCAGGCTTTGCCAAACTGGACACTGCACAAAAACAGGAGAAAAATAATGTATATATATTGAAAAAAAAAAAAACTATAGACAAGCATGCTTTAGTATTTACTTAGTTCCAAACAAAGAGAAACAAGAATATCTATCTGTAAAGCCCACGCGTCATTTAGGAATTTAGCTGATTAAACAATATGCAGACTGCTACTCGGATGACCACTAAACATCAACAAGGATCCATTTATTCTTTCAATAAATATTTACTGAACACTGCCAATCTGCCTAACTGAATAAGTCACTGAACATACACCAATAAACACAGTAACCACCCTTATAAAAGCTTATTATGCATATGTTAAGCATGGTTCTAATAATTTCTGATAGATTATCACTTCTAGTCCTCAAAAGAACCCAGAGGTATTATTACGCCACCTGACAGATGAGAAAACTGAGTCATAGGATAGTTAGTAACTACCCAAGGCCACAGAGCCTATACACGGCAAGCTGAGATTCCACCCCGGCAGCCAAAACCTGTTTGCTCTCAAGCAGTTCACAACCAGCAAGGGCAAACAACCAGAAGATGGGCACTAATGATGTGCAAGTGTTTCAGGAAAGGGATGTGGAGTAAGAAATACAGCCTTGTCCAAAGAAAGGTCTGGCCTTTATCCCAGGCTTCTCCAAGGTAACCTCTAAACATCTGCAATTTCCAAAGGACAGCAGAATGTCTGTTACTGGTGACAGACCACAGCTCTGGATTATACCTTACAGCAACGATGTGCCAATTAAACAATCAATCAATAAGGAAAAAAACAACAAACCAAAACTATGAATTGAACTCTGACACTGAAGTTAGGGTGAGCTTGTCTGGTTAACAATACTGACTATGCTAGCGCACAGGCATGCCAGGGAATAATGATCTCCAAACACAATGGAACCTCTGTACTTGGAACCTTCCCAAACCACACTTTGCATCAAGAGGCAAAGAGTCCGATCCAGACAGCACTGAGGATATCAAGGAAAACAGAAAATGAAGCCCACTCTTTTGAGGTGGCAGCAGTGAAAGGAAAATAGATTGCATCTTGGACTGGGCCCTACTCAATCCTGAGTAACGGCCTTGGTGGAAACCTTCCTTTTTTCTCAACTGGCCAAAGTGAAGCCCTCCTAACTAGAGTCAGGGATGAAAATACAGAAACAAATCCACCTCTCTAAATAAGGATAGATGGGGAGAACATAAATTTATCAGCCCCTACCAGGGAAGGGCATCAGTGAGTATGTGTTGAAAGTTTAAAAGTTCATACGTATTTTTTAACAGATTTGTGCCTCCAAAGCAGAAACTAATTAAAATCATTAACTGATGTGCCTCAAGGAAAACTGATTGTGATTGGGTTTGGGGTGACTTTATTCATTTTTCTGATTATAAAAGTAATACATGATCATTTTTATATAATAAAAAATCTAGAGAGGATAATTTAAAATACTCATAGGCCCATTATCTTTAACTTATTAAGAGCTTACTTTAATTTTGTCATCTATTTAATCTTCATCAAAAATTCTATGAGACAGATGCTTTTAATGTCTCCTTACCACAGAAATTTAAAGAGAGTAAGTTCTGAAAAATAAGAATAGCTGAGAAATAACCATAAAATGTTGTGGTATATATCCATGATTTTATAGTCCGTTTTTCTCTCTCCACTGATAAAAAGTAATGAACAGCTTTTCAGGTCAATTAATATCCTTTTTTTGGTAGTGCTAAGAATCAAACTCAGGGCTTCATGCATGCTAGCACCACCACTGAGCTACATCCTCAGGTCTCAAAGCCATTAATTTTATTAAGAGTATGTACATCTGAATCTATGCTTTCCAACTACCTACTACAGAGTAGGCAAATAAGTTATCTGTTGAATAAATGAACACCACAATTTATATAATCAAACCCCCACCAGGGAGGATGAGGGTGCCAATGGACTTAATTATCCAATGCATTACTCCTGAAGGATCCAGTGTCCCACGGTGAACCTACCATGCTTCTCAAAAGGAACATCATCTTCTACAAAGGGTTCAAAATCTTCCCGCTGCTTTATCATGTAGTCCACTGTCTCCTGTCTGTGCTTGAGATGATTTCGTGAGTGTCCCTCCAGCTGATCACCAAGAGCTCTGAACAGGCAATTGCTGTCAAAACAAAAATGATGGTCAAGACCTTTCAAGACTGAGCTTAGTTGATCTAAAAAATAATGGTGCTCCATGCCAGTTGACCCATGAAAAAATCTTTTATGCTCAGAAGAGGTAAAGTTTCAACTCTAACATGCCAGAATCCTTCCCAAAGGTTGGGGGAAAAGCCTAGGACAGACACTCACATTACTTTCTCGAAAGGCAACAAAACAGGGATTCTAGTCTCCACTTACCTGCTGGCTAGCTCAGGAAAATCATTAAATTTCTCTGAACTTCAACAAGTGAAGTTGGTAATAGACTACCTAAATAGAGGATGCAGATCTTATAAGCCATCCCAGGCTAAGAACTGTGATTCTCAAATTCCTTTCTAAAATGTGATACCCATCAGCTCTTTTCTGAACCAAGTTTCACTACCGCTGCTCAGTGAGGGAATTACTCATTTAATGAAGGGTACCCAGAAGATAGCAATTTGTCAGGCTCCCACTATAGACTGAACAGTACATGCATGAAAGACAAATGGTTACACTACAGAAAGACACTTTCCCCACCTGCGCACTTATCACCCGGGGAGCAACAATGCACTGTTACTCTTGCAAAGGAAAACTTTAAACACCATATTTTGTTTTTCTAAAATTCAAATACTAGTAGTAAACATTAACAAGTTATTTTTATTCTCAAATCTCTCAAAGGCTCCTAAAATTCCAAACTATATATCACAAACACAGACAGCCAGATACATGGAGACCAAAAGAAGACAAACACAATCTGGTCTCCTTACAGTGAAGGAAACAAACCATTCTGAAGCCAAATAGCTACCTAGTTTTACACCAAACTGTTAACTCCTCCAAATGAAAAACAGTGATACTCTAATTCCAAAATACAAATTCATTACTTTCAGAAGAATTTCAGACTTAAATGTGCAGGGGAGAAAGATCCTGTTTTCAACTCAGAAAAATAAGGGTTTAATAGCAAGTTACAGCAAAGCAAGAATCACTTCTAATATATAAGGATGTGTACTTTGGTGATGAAGGCAGGAGGAAGGGAGAATTTAAATAAGGGAGCATCTATAAATTAGAAACCAAGAAGTCTTGCACCCATCTGGGACAAGGTTCTAGAAGGAATTAGAATATACAGCTCTATAAACTAGACTGAGCTGTCATCGATGGCTAAAATCTAACAGCAGCGATCTTTTTAAACCTTGCGGGGAAAGAGCACTAACAGATAAAACATTTCAATATCAAGTCTTTCAAACTTTTCTTAAACCTGTAGCCTCTGCCACAAGTCCATTCCGGAATCCAGTTTAAGAAGTATAATTTAGCAGAAAATTACATATATAGTTATTTCATATTTAATATACCAAAATTCATAGTATTCTGCAGAGAATCACATTCTTGTTAAGAACTTTCAGCACCATGGGCAACTGTTCTCTATATAAGCCCCAAAAGTACATATAAATTACTCCATGAGCTCAACCATGATCATCTGTACATACAGTGAGAAACATTTGCACATACACAGCGAGAAACACACAGAAATGTACACAAAGAAAAAACACTGAAACAACCACATCTTACAATACGCCAAGGACGGCTGTGACCACGTTACTAAATGCACTTAGTCTCACAGCTCTAGGAGGCAGTTAATGTCACTATTCCCCAAGGGCAATCCGCCCAAAGCCACAAAACTAGTAAGTGGGCCAAGGATTCAAAGCCAGGCAGCCTGGTTCTCACACTCTTGCTCAAATACGAACACCAAAATATCAGCCATCATCGTCCATAGGTACAAGCAGGGATTGTTAAACTTATTTTAATATACTTTTCACACACCAAACTTTCTCTGAACCCATTAAAAACAAATCAGGAGAGGCCAAAATCACTTGTTTTTCTGTTACAGTTACAAGCTAGTGACACAGGAAACATGACAAATACTACAGTAACCTGGTTCCCTCAGGGAGCCCAGCAAGGGCACCTGAAAAGCTGGGAGAACAAAGCACAATTGCCCTAAGGACTTCAAGGAGACCCAGCTGTTTTCCAAGTCCACACTCTCATTACTCCGCCACAGCAGGGCTTCTCCACCTCTGCACTACAGTGGGGGACCTATCCTTTGTCATCGGTAGCATATTTAGAGGCACATCACCCAGCTTTCCTCCCCATCAGGTACGACAACCCAAAGTGTCTCCAGACATTGCTGAATATCACCTGGGAGGCAAAATCATTCCTGTGAGGGCCTCTGTGTTTTAGGGATATAGGTAAGGTCTTGCATTTGAGTTCATAAACACCATAGTTAGTTACACAATACTACAGGTACCACCTGGCCGGCAATGGGCACACCCACAGCAAGATGCTCTAGCAGGCTACTCAAATTGTAATCAGACCAAAATGCCAAGAGAGAAAAAAGGAGATTGTGAACTTTTTTAATAGTACTATAATTTTATATTTTATCCTGAATACTCAATAAATATTAATACATTTTTTAAAAATCTGTTGACACTTCTCAACCTATCACGCACAGGAAACACTATCCTCTGCACTGACAAAGACCAACATCACCATATTCAAAGAGGGCTGAACCAGTCCATTTCATGGTACCCAAGAGAACAGTGTGTGAGCAGAAGGGGGTAGCTTCACAAAATCCACACAAGAAATACCTTCATCACTGTAACACTATCCAAAGAATAGAGAGCTCAGAAGTGGGACACAAAAGCCTTCCAGGTGAGCTGCCTCTACCTCCTTCTACCCTGGGATCCTATACTCCTGCCATCCTAAACAACTTGTTCAAAAGTAATGCGCTCCCGGGCCACCGTTTTTTCTACTCAGCCTTCAGTATCCTCCTAGCTATGCCTACCGACCTTCAGTGTATTAAATAGGCATTTGCTGAGTGAATGGGAAGGCCCTCCTAGCCACTTCATACTGGAGTGTCAGCCACTACCCTCTTAATAATGCTACCAGAGTCAGGCTGTTATGGAGGCTATTTCACATTGTACTTTTTAATAACATCTGTTCCCAAAGTGTGGCCCAGAGGATTAGGGAGGTAGGAAAGTCTTTTAAGACCCTTTCAGGGATACCCATAAGTGTAAAAACAAGTTGTTCACCTTCTTCATTCTCATTATCTCACAAACATACCACGGAGTTTTCTAGAGGCTACCTGATACATGATGGACAGCTAATGGCACTGGGTTTGCAAGCTCCTGTGTTTTAAAAATGTGTTTTACTGTGGGTGTGGTGGCACACACCTATCAACCCAGCACTCTGGTAGGCTGAGGCAGGAGGATTATAAGCTCAAGCCTAGCCTGGGGAACTTAGCAACTTTGTGAGTCTGTCTCAAAGCATTTTTCAAAAGGCTTCTGATATCACCAGGTACAAAGGCCTGAGTCACATTTCCAGTACATTTCCTTCTAATACAGTACATATGAAAGCTATAAACCACATAAACAAGAAAGTCTAGAGTTCCTCAGTAATTTTTAAGAATGCAAAAGGGTCCTTAGATCAAAATATTTAGGACCTACTGCTAACCTTCTCCCTCAGTAGACTACGAACTCCTTACATATCTTAGCCAACCTACTCCAAGCACCTTGCTTAACAATATGTGATCAACTGGAGAAGTACGCTGTCCTGGAAGAGGGCGGGAAAGCCAGCATAGGAAAGCCCCCTACAGAGTCCACATTCCCGGTACTCTGCGGCGTGCTCATGAGCAGCCTTCTGCTGAGCACTTGTTTCCTGGCACCGTGAGAGGGAGAATATGCTGCCCAGGATGCCACACAAACAATCTAGTCATTCGCAAGGAACGATCCCGCCCCAATTCCACTGTACTCACTGGTATTACACTTTATACAGCAGTGTCTTGTGCTTATACGTGATCTAGCGGGCCGCTCTCTATATCTTTACCACTAGTCATTCAGCGAGAACGTACTGAACGCCTTCTGTGTGCAAGGCACTGTGCTGCACGGTGGTGAGAAATGCAATCAAGCTCTAACGGGAACTTTAAAAGACCAAGGCAAGAGGGCGTGACAAACTCTGAATGGGGAGAAATCCGATTTGCCTAAAGCACTGAAAGAAAGCTGGGAAAGGTCAGGGTCACTTTATTACAGTTTTGATCCATCAGCTGTAATGTAAAATTAAGATAATTTTTCCCTCAGTGTATACCTATGGAGAGTCTGCATGGTTTTTAGCTTCATCTTACTCCTTCCTCTAACTAACCTGAACCCCATCCCTTCAACGAAGGGAGGAAAAAACAGGCAAGCCATTACTATTATTATTATTATTATTATTATTATTATATATTATTATTATTATTTGAGACAGGGTCTCGCTATGCGCTTCAGACTGGCCTTGAGCTCACTTTGTAGCCCAGGCTGGTCTCGAACTTGCAACGATCCCCCTGCCTCAGCCTCCCGAGTGTCTGGATTACAAGCCACTACCATGACGACCATCATCATTCATTCTCTCTCTCGCAGCGGCACACCGGGCCATCAGGCGGCCTTTACCGGCCCTGCAATAGCTGTGCTGTTTTCCTCTTTCTCCTGTACCCTTTGCTTTCCTCGCCCATCCTCCTAGATCCAGATCTGCTTTCCTAGAAAGTTACTCTTGCTTCCCCTTCAGCCTCCATTCATTTTATACGGTGTTCGCTAAAAAAGTGGAACTTGGATTCCAGTCCAGGCCCCCATGCAAGCGCGGGTAAGCGCTTTTGCTTAGAGAAACTGAAGCCCACGGACGTAAAAATAAGGCAAGCTGCCTTCAGCTCGGCAAGCAGCAGAACCTCACAAACTTCATTTCCCAAATGCAGAAGGGGGGTCACACCCAAGATGAAGGATCAAGCGGGATCCTACGCCTCTACTTGTCTTATTATGACCGCTCCATCTCATTCTTTCAAGCTTCGGCTTAAATGTCACCTCAGAGAGGCGTTCCGCTCCGGGGTTCTACCTCAGGACCCATTTCTATTTCCCTCGCGGCGACTGCCACCACTGGGAGGCTCTGGGGTCACTCCGCCTCGGGGCCGGGGGCGCCTTGCTGCCGCCGGACCCCACCGCAGCGCAGCGGCTAGCTCGCGGGAGGCGCTCGGGCTGCCTGAAGGAAGGGACGGACGGAGCGGGCGACTGAGGCCAAGCGATGCCCGGCGCGGTCCCCCGGCGCCGCCTCCCGCGCTCCCGGCCCGCCTCACCCGTCCCCCGGCACCTCCCGCAGCTTCAGCCCCAGGGCCTGCAGCTGGTTAGCGAAGCTGACGAACTCCTCCTCACAGCCGCCGGGCTCCGGCCGGTTCCGCCGCTCCTTGGCCAGGGCCCGGCGCGCCGCCCGCTCGTCCCGCTTGCGCTCAGCTTCGGCTTTCCGGCTGCCGCTGCCTGGCCGGCTCCTCGCTACCTGCTTTCGGGACATGATTTTGGCCCACAGCCCGCAGCGGCAGGAGGAAAAGCCGCAGGACTGCGGGGTGGCGACCTCGGTTACCGAGGAGGCGAAGCAGCTGCAGCGACCGAGACCGGCGACAGCGATAAGACCACTGCGCCTGCGCGCGCACCAGGCACCGCGTCATGTGACGGAGTTCCCCCTTATTCCCTCCCCCAAAGACTCCGAGGGCCAGAGCCATAGAGAGAGCGCCTGCGAGGGCTAGATAGGCACCTATCCTGGTCTGTTCTACTCTTCCCCCTAGCGGTGGAGACAGTGTGGAGCCGGTGAGACCAGGGTGAACAAAACGAAAAAGCCAGGGACATAGAGGATATTCTCGGTAGTATAAGAGTGGGAGAGAAAAGGAGTAACAAGAGTTAGGGAAAGAAGGAAATAAAAGAAAAAGTGAGGTTGCAGCTGGGATAGGCCCTTTCGCATGATTCATCCATGTTAAATTATCATCAAGTTACAGAAAACTGAACTTGAGAGGTGAAATAATTGCAAAACCACAGAGCCAAAACCCAGACACTTGTTTACCTAACCCTGCCACTCTCCATCGCTCCACTTTGCCTTATACTTCAAGAGAAAGGCAGCTCTTCTACCCGAGAGTGACGGTTCCTCCAGTAATCTGGATTCCATTCTAGTGTGACCAGCCTGGGTTTGCCTGGACTGAAGAGTTTTCCTAGGATGCAGGACTTTTGGTTCTAAAGTTAAGGCAGTCCCAGCAAACCAAGATAAATGGTCACTCTGAACCACTGGAACCTAACTCTCTCAGTAATACCCTCTTCTCTCTCATCCTGTCATCCTGACTCCTCTTTCTTTTTTGTGTATGTACCAGGAATCGAACTCAGGACCTTGTACTTTCCAGGCAGGTGCTTGTGACACGGAGCTATATCTCTGGCCCCAGTGACTCCTCTTTCTTAGCCCTGTCTCCTCCCACAATAATGCCGCTGCCCTCTCTCTTGGCTGTTCTAACCAAACTCTTCTACTGTCCCCAGGAATGTTCCTAATGTTTCTCCCTTTCATAGTCTTATTTTCTCATTGTCTTATTTTTCTTGTTACTGAGACAAAATGTCTGACATTTAAAGTGAAAGAAAAAAGGTTTATTGTTTTGCTCACAGTTTGTAGAGGTTTCAATTCGTAGTTACCTGGCTCCAAGGCAGAGCAGCAGAGCAGAGAGGCCGGCAGAGGAAAAACAGTCCATGGCCTTCCTTCTCCTTTTATCCCATCCAGGCTACAAGTTTATTGGTGCCACCCACACCCACGGTGGGCCTTCCCATTATCCACACCCAGAACTATGCTCAACTGGTAAGTGGAATAATTTAGTTAGCACACACCTTTAACCCAAATTCACATACCCTAGATCCAGCCACCTCTGAAAAGCCCCACCTATGAGCACATGAGGCTTTGGGGAGATGTCTAGTTACGAGCCATAACACTCATCTACCATGTTTTCCTTGGGCAGTAGCTTCCTCCATTTCAGATAGCATCTCTATTTTTACTCATCAATATGTAAATAATTCTAATTCCTATGCTTGTGCCAGGTATAGCATGGAATTAGAAACGTGAAGCTGCTTTCAGGGAGCAAACACAGTAACTACAATACCGAATGATAACTGCTATCAGGAAGGAAAAGTGGAGGCAGGAGCAGTGACACATGCCTGCAATCCCAGCCCTCTAGGCAGCTGAGGCAGCAGGATCACATGTTCAAGCTCAGCCCAGGCAAGCTAGTCACTTAGTGAAGCCCTCTCTCAAAATAAAAATCAAAAAGTGCTGAGAATGTAGCTCAGCGCAAATGCCCTGGGTTCCCCCCCCCCCGGAACTACCAAAAAAAGTTAAGAGGAGGAAAGAGAAGGGAGGGTAGATAGTGTCGGGGAGGGGGAAAAAGTGAAGACTGGAGTGAACAGTACAAAAGGCTTCACAGAAAAACTGACTCATGGGCACTTCCGGGAAGATGGCGACCGGTTAGGCAGCAGAGAGAGAACCTCCCAGAGGATTACCACCCAAACAATGAAATATAGCAATATGAAGACAGAAATGAGGACTTCCGGGAAGAAGACGACCAGCCGAGAGAGCGAGTGCGGAGGGAAGAACAGCTTCAGCTCCTGAACCCGACAGAGAACGCGTTACTGGGAC
>PVLD010007648.1:0-89712 GCA_004027595.1 Dinomys branickii | reverse complement strand
GGGATCGAGCCGTCCGTATTCTCGGGGCGCCTTGACCCAGCAAATCCCTCTGTCCTCTTCCGGCGGCTCTTGGGACCCCCCGCGCGGCTCGCCCGACACGCGCGAAACGTGGGATTGCCGGGCGTCTCCGCCGCTAACAAGCCGATCTCTGTCGGGAGTCGTTGGGGGGCTGCGCCGGCTCGGGGGAGCGGGAGGGATCGAGGGGTCCGCGCTCTCAGGGCGCTAGGACCCAGCAAATTCCTCTCTCCTCTTCCGGCGGCTTTAGGGGCCTTCCGCGCGGCTCGCCCGACACGCGCGAAACGTGGACCGCCGGGCGTCTCCGCCGCTAGCAAGCCGATCTCTGTCGGGAGTCGCCGGGGGTTGCACCGTCTCGGGGGGGCGGGAGGACCCGAGGCGGCCGCGCTCCCACTGCGCCTGGACCGATCCCGCTTCTTCCCCGCGGGGATCGTCCCCGGCTCCCAGCGTCTGGGACTTTCCCACGTCTCGCCCCGGCAGCCTGGTCCGCCCTATCACATCTCCCCCGGCATCTCAGAGAAATACGCCCAGTTTAAACTTCCCAGCCGAGGTTCCGGCATTCACGCTCACCAAGTCTGTCTCGAGCTGGTGGTGTTTATTAAGGAGGTTCGCTCCCTTGCTGCTCACCTGGTCGCCATCTTCCCCGGATCTCTATTTATTTATTTTTGATACTGGGAATCAAACTCAGGACCTTTCAATTGCCAGGCAGGCACTTGCGCCACTGAGCTGTATCCCTGGTCCTTTCTTTTTAATGACACTAATCTTTTCAGCAGCCACAACTCCTTTGTCTTCAGCTTTATACATGCTTCCTTGTGGCCAAAATTTCAGTTTTTAAAAATGTTCTCCTCTGTTTTTGCCCGTAGTTCTCACTATAAATTTGGCTGAAAGCAGCCAGAAGTACCCTTGCCACAGCCTGAATGTTGGGCTGTCTGGCAGTTTCCTCTGCCAGGTCAATTAGTCTATAGCCCTTAAACTCACTCTACTGAAAATGTTTCAGGACATGGGCAAAATGAAGACAAATTTTCTCCCAGAGCATAACACACATGCCCTCTAGTCAAACTACCAGTGGAGTCATTCTTCCCAACTGAAACCTCCTGACCTTGGCTTTTATTGCATTCCCATGAGCATTGTCTTTTGAAGTTGACCGTAATCACCCATCAGGCTCTGCTTATAGTTTTCTAGGGATTCTCTATCATTTCCGAACCTCCTCAAACTCTTCCTCAAACCATGACACAGATGCCTGAGCCATATGGTCAGGAGCAGTTACAGCAGGAGCTCCACTCTTGGCACCAGCTTCCTATATCAGCTTTCCTGTTGCTGAGGCACAGTGCCTGATACCTAAATTTAAGGAGGAGCAGTCCATCTTAACTCACTTTCAGGAGAGTCAGTCCATGGTCAGCCAGCTCAAAGGCAGAAACATCATGTGGAAGAGCGTGGCAGAGCACAGATGCTCAGTTCACAGTTGCTGGAAGCAGAGCAGGGAAACAGTGCCAGAGAGAGGACAGCCAGCGTGTAAGTACCCAAGGTCACGCCTCCATGACCCTCCCAGACCCACCAGAAATACGCTTTACTAATCTCCTGGGTGTTTCTTAAGCCAACTAGGTTGACATAATTAAAAAAACAAAATCATTGTCATAAGGGTAACCAGGCCTGTGAAAAAGGAGGCCTTAGCCTGTGGAGGGTGAGCACTGGGGCAGGAACAGGCTTGGCCAAAATCTTGCCCAGAGGCTATCCAGAGCAGATACTGGCTTTCTCAAAAACAGGGCTGAGCTGGCACAGTGGTACACATCTGTAGTTCTAGCTTCTGGGAGGCTGAGGCAGAAGGATCCCTTGAGTCTAGGAGTTTGAGGCCAGCCTAGGTAACATGGTGAGACCTGGCATGCTCTCTCTCTCCTTTCTCTCTCTCTCTCTCTCTCTCTCTCTGTCTCTCTGTCTCTCTGTCTCTCTCCCTCCTCATACAACAACAACAAAAAGATCAGGGCTGAAAAGAAGCCCCTTTGGCACAGAAGAAGGCGAGGAGAAGCACAGGTGGAAAAGACTTCCCCAACTAGCCCTGTGAAGACACAGCGGCGGAGCGGAGCCTCCTTCCTGGGCATGTCCTTTTCTCATTTGTCAGCTAGAGGAGAAATCTCATGCTGCTGTTTGATATCTCTCACTGTATTTAGTTACCAACAACTCTGCTGTCAGCCCCTTAGGCCTGATGCCTCCTGGGTGAGGATCCTACATACTCTCTGCTGGGGAGGCTGAATTCATCCTCTTTTATCGGGGTCCTGACTGAGGACCAGGGAGCTCCAGCTCAGGGGTACAATGACAGAATAAAACACAGCCAAGATATATATTTTAGTTACAAGAGGAGATGGTCAAAGCCCAATTATGGCTAAGATACAAGGCATGGTGTCCTTGGCTTTTATTAGGTGCACAGAACACCACGATTAGGTGCAGGTCAGGATGAACTGTTGATGCGGTTAAGGTTCAAGAATTGAGGAGCAATGCCTTTTGGGAAAAGCACACAGGAACAGACCATGGTTCACTAGTAACCTGACTGTCTGCTAACTACAGCTACTGAGCTGGAAGGAACTTGTAGGAGTCAAGTCCCCAGCTGCTGTATTTTCTTGCTTTGAGGCACCAGAACTTTTCAGACTGTTTGCTAGCCTCAGCTCCAGCCATTGGCTGAAAGATTAATCTGTTCTTAAGCCAGCCAGGGGTCTCACCACAAGTCATGTAGGCCTAGGACACACTCTCAAATTATTTTTGTACCAATTTATTAATATTACTTATTGCTTGCTCTGTACCGCATCAAACTGGTCCTGAGCACTGTTTGCTTTTTGTTTAGGGCAGAGGGACCTCACTTTCGTAGGCTTTTGGCTGTGCCAGGGTAAGGTTCAGACCCTTCTAGAAAGAAGAAGCTGAGACCTGGGATCTCAACTCCTCTTACTTGGCATCAAAATACAAAATCAAATCATACTCCTGGGACCAGTGAAGGTAGAGAGGGCAGAGGAGAGGGGATATGTTTTTCCTTTCCACAGGGAAAGGGGGGTTCCCTCTTGACAGGTGTCAGACACTATGCCTGTCTTGTCCTTTTAATTTAAAAAAAATTTTTTTTGAGACAGTTTTGCCAAGGCATTTCCCCTTGCTGAGGGAGAGGCTGGTCCTGGTATAACATGGTTTAAGTAAGAGAACTTCCTGGAAGGACAGGGGTCTGGCTCATCAGGGCCAGTGAGGGTTGATATCTACTTTATATTTCTGTTTTCAGTATTATAATAAACTTTTATTAACCACTGTAGTTAGATTAGCTGGACTTTGGGGATTTAAGGGAGCTGACTCCATAGCCGCTATTTATGATTACTGAGCATCTAAAATGTGGCTACTCTGAAGAGAAATATACACATGAATTTTCGAAGACATGCTGGAGGGGGCACTTTAGCAACGTAAAGTTTAGATTCTATGTTGAAATGATAATAACTTGATTTTATTGGGCTAAAGAAAATGAGATGGGATTACAGGCACATGCCTGGTGCCCTGTATTATCCTTTAACCTGAAGAGTGACCTTCAGCAATTCCAAATGGGTGGGAGGGAGAGAGCAGTGAAGATGTGAAAATATTGCCAGGATGAACTAGTTCAACACACTAGCATCCTCTGAGGGGTTGCAGAAGTAGGTACATCAGAACCTATTAGAGACTGGCCTTGCTGTGGCATGAAAGGGAAGAGAGGAAGGGACAAAAGTTAGATGGTAGATGTAAAATTCAGTGACAGAAGAAGAATGAATTCTAGTGTGCTACAGCATAGTAGGGCGACTACTGAACCCATGGCCTCATGCATGCTAAAGAAGTATTCTACTCTGGAGCTACATCCCCCAGTCCTTTCCATTTTTATTTTTTAATGTTTTAATTATTTACTTATATTTTTTGTCTTTTTGAGACAGGGTCTCCTTATGCAGTTCAGGCTGGCCTTAGGCTCACTTTGTAGCCCAGGCTGGTCTCAAGCTAGCAGCAATCCTCCTGCCTCAGCCTCCTGAGTGCTGGGATTACAGGCATGCGCCACCCTGCCTGTCTTGTCCTTTTAATTAAAAAAAATTTTTTTGAGACAGCTTTGCTAAATTGTTCAACTTGGCCTTGAACTTTTCATGCTCCTGCCTCAGCCTTTCAAGTAGCTGGTATTTATAGGCATGTGCTATCACATCCAGTTTAAAACATTCACATATGTTTTATGAACAACTAGGAGAGAGGAGTTTGAAAACTTCCAACACAGAAAAGATAAGTGTTTAAAGAGATATGAAGGCCCGGCATGGTGGTGCATGCCTGTAATCCCAGCACTCGGGAGGCTGAGGCAGGAGGATCGTTGCAAGTTTGAGACCAGCCTGGGTTACAAAGTGAGCTCAAGGCCAGCCTGAACTGCATAGCAAGACCCTGTCTCAAAAAGCCAAAAATAACAAAACAAAACTATGTTTTACCAGGCATGATGGCTCACGCCTGTAATCCCAGCGCTCAGGAGGCTGAGGCAGGAGGATTGTGGAGAGTTCAAGAACAGCCTGTGCTACAAAGTGAGCTCAAGGCCAGCCTGGACTGCATGGCAAGACCCTGTCTCAAAAAGACCAAAAGAAAAACAAAACAAAACAAAAAACCTTGGGGGCGTAAGCCTGGGTCTAGAAGACCCACCCCTCACCTCTGTACTGTAAATTTGTATGTTAGCGTTACAGTAGCTGGCTGTGCATCTCAACACCTTTCCTTGAGGGATACAGGAAGCAATCTAAGCATTGGTACTTGGTATGACGAACAGCAAGAAGTGTGCAAAAGTGGCAAAATGGGACTTGGACTCATCCTTATGCTCCAGCCAACTGCTTTTGCATGTTTGCGTGAGCATCACAGAGGGCCCAATAGACCAACACTCCTCCTGGATTTTTTTTTTCTTTTTATTTTTGAGACAGGGTCTTGCTATGCAGTTCAGGCTGGCCTTGAGCTCACTTTGTAGCCCAGGCTGGTCTCAAACTTGCAACCGTCCTCCTGCCTCAGCCTCCTGAGTGCTGGGATTACAGGCATGTGCCACCATGCCTGGTGGATTTTTTTTTTTAAGTTTTCTTTTGATTTTTCTGGTAGAAGTAGCCCAATTCAACACAATGGCACATGAAAAACTAGCTTTGGAGGTCAAAAGTGCATCATCAGATTATTCATGCGTGATGAAGATGATCCATTATAGTACAGTATACGCATTCGTAACAGACCAGTGGTGGAGCTGGATGAGGATGACGATTTTGACACTGGCCATGTGAGCCGAAGTTTCTGTGACAGCGAAATGGAGCAAGAATCAACTGACACAGACCTAGGGAATGCAGACCTTCTTGATTCAGATGTTAAATGAAACAGTAATGTCAGTCCATATTTCACTAGTTGAAATGTTGTGAAATGCCTGCACAACCAAATGGAACAATCCAGTGCTAGAACTAGGTCCAAAAATATAGTGAAACTCTTGGCAGGGGTCAAAGGTATTGGACAGGCCGCCAGCCCTGCCATTTAGTGTTGAAACTTGTACCTAACAAAATGCTACAAGATGCTGTGAAATATACAAAGGCCGAAACACAAGTAAAACGTTCTGTATGTGCCAGTAGCTGTGTTAAAAATGTATTTATTATGATACTTCATTGGCTGAACTGAAAACATTCGTAGGTCTGCTGCATGGATTTCTTATGGGGATTGCAGGAATGCAAAAGACTCAGAAAAGTGATGGGTCAAAATATAGCATAAGAATTTATGCCCTTGTAGATGTGCAGACTTATTATGCTTCCAGTTTAGACATTTGTCCTACAACTCAGTTATCAGGTTCTTATTCATATAGTAATAAACTGAATGATGTTGTGAACAGACTTGTTGATGCCATCTCCCAGACTAATAGGAATGTGACATATGACAGTTGGTTTACTGGTTTCCAATCAATGTTACATTTGTTAACAAAGCACAAGTTGACCAGCAGGAACTGTACATAGGAATAAAGCAGAAATTCCAAATGAAATGTGATAGGTTTTTCCAGCGCAGAGAGAGAAGTAAAGCAAAAAATATAAAATGCCTTTATTGTGGGCACGGAGAAAACCACAGTAGGGGAAGGAAAGGAAACATGGAACTTCCGAGGGCTTGTCGTGGGATCCTGGGCTAAATAGGCCCAGGCAGCAGGCGGGGATTAGGAGGCCGACTGCCTGACATGGAGGACCAGGATTGGGTGGGAGTGTGGGAAAAGGAAACAGGATATTACAAAAAGGGAAGTAGGAAGTCGTAATTTGACTCAGCGGAAGGGTGGTGCTTAGCATATAACCTTTAAAGGCCCAAGCCATATTGACGTTGACCTCTAGAGGTCAGCGCCATATTGACTTGGCGCCATGCTGGCTGAGCACAACACATGACCACCAGCGCCATATTGGCTGGTTGCCATAGTGACTAGGCAGGAATTACAGTGAGGCAAGAAACCAATCAAAATGTAATTTCAAAATAGAAAATTATGTGGTATAATCTTGGGATTTCAGAAAGTTATAACATTGGCCTCATATAAGACAAAGAAAAACAAACTCGTACTGCTGATGTCAACATATCACCATGTTGGAAATATTAATAGGGAAACCTCAACAAAATAGAAATCTAAGATAAAAACTTTCAAAACCAAAACCAAAAGTAGAACAGATGTATTTGATAAGTTATGCAGCAACTGTGATGTTACTTGAAACACAAAACATTGGGCAATGACTCTGTTTTACTTGACTCTAAATATGCATGGCATAATTTGATAGTTTACAAAGAGAATAATGTGCAAAATATCATGGAGAAATTTTCTTAGAGGATTGGAGCTGAAGCTCATAAAAGATCATTTACAGCAGAGGAAAACCAAAATGTGTCTGCACAGGGAGCTATGCCTGGAAGCTGGGTGTGGTGGTGCACGCCTGTAATCCCAGCACTGAGGCAGGAGGATCATTGCAAGTTTGAGATCAGCCTGGGCTACAAAGCGAGCCCAAGGCTAGCCTGAACTGCATAGCAAGACCATGTCTCAAAAAAAAGGAAAAATTGTGGAGTGCACTGGTGAGCTGACAGGTGAACAGGCAGGCACAGCATCCAGAGACCTGCTACAACAAAAGGAAAAACAAAACGACGTTCACTGTACCCTCCAAGAAAGTACAGGATGACCATACATATGTGCTGTCGGTGTCGGCAGTATTTGTGTGTGGAACATGAACCTTCCTTGTGTGAAGGCCGCCTTGGGTGTGACAACTGAAGCAAAGCTCGTTTCTTTAGTAGACTTTTGTTTGTGTTACACTGTAGCTCACATAGCCTGTTATTTATTTTAATTTTTGTGGTACTGGGAATTGAATTCATGACCTCACGCTTGTCAGGCAGGTGCTGTAGCTATATCCCTGGTCCTCATAGCTTTTTATTTTTGATATTATCTTTTAAGTTTTATAAGAGAGTCAACAGCTCATGTGAAAATATTGATCCCTATTCTAAGCACTCATTACATACTTGAGATTTTATTTTCTTGACATCTTATTTCCCTGCTAAGTGCATGTTGTCCATTATAGTAGGAAGTTCCTGACAAAACAGGAAGAGAGATGACAAGCCTGCCACATTGGAAAGGAAAATGAAGCACACATGCTGTCAGTGTGAGACATGTACATGGAACATGCAATTGTCATGTCACACCAGGACTGCCTTGGGTGTGATAGTTGAAGCAAAGGTTATGGTAGAGTTCTATTGGTGTTTTAATTGTAGTTCATGTAAGAATTTATTTCTGATGTTGTATTTTAGGTTTTGTAATCAAGTACATAGATGATGGGAAAATGTTGATGTCTATTCTAATTGCACAGTACATATTAAAAATTTATTAATTTATTTTATTGATAGTTTATGTGCCTGTAAACCACACACTGTATATATAATAAAAACCTCCTGGCAAAACAGCAAGATCACTGAGATGTGAAGTCGGTCCTACAAAAAGGCCAGGAAAGCAGAACACTCATGCAGTCAGTGGCAGAGATGCACGTGCACAGAATGTGCTGTGTCATGGGTGCAGACTGCCTGGGTGTGATAATGGAAGTGACTTTTTCTGTTGTGTGCTATTGGTGTTTTCACTGTAGCTCATGTGGGAATTTACTTCTGATGTTCTTTTTTAGACTTTGTACAACAAACACCAATGTTGAAAATTGTGATGCTTTTTTATAAAAAATAAATATTAAAAACTCAATACTTTATTTTTGTGATTTTTTTCTTTGCGTACTCATTATTTAATTACTAGAACTCATAAAATTAATAATTCATTGACAAAAACACTCTAAAGAATAAACATGGGTCTCATAACCCATGCTTATGCACTTGATGAAATTAGTCTTATGCTCCAAGAGCAACAATACAATAGTTAAACCAGAACATTAATCCAGAAGCCCAAGTTGGGGAGAAGGAGAAGGAGGCCTGGGGTGATTTCCAAGGAGCTCAGAAGCTCAGCAGCCAACCAAGTGGCCCCAGGCTAGGGCCTCAGGGGTTTGTGCCAAAACCTCCATTGTATGGCTACGTTGTGCGGATCTTTGTGTCATGGGTCAAATCCCAAATACCTACTGTAACCGTTCTGCATTATGGCAACATGGAGTTACCCAGAGCAGCAGACACTGTGGGTGCCCACCACATCCTTTTCTGGTTCTGTGAGTCCATCTCTAGCTCCTGTGACTTTGTCCCTAATAGCTACAGCTGCTGGTGCCCCTGACCCAGAGTGCCACAGGCCCCAGAGCCAGGGACTGGGGAAGGGACACAGACTCAGTCTCCATATGGAGCAGCTCTCAGGGGCCATTAGCACTCCAGAGCTCTCCAAGGTGTCACCTGAAATCACATCCTTCTTTAGCTTCTCCTCTTTCCTTGTCTTGCTCCCCTAATTCCCATCTGCTTTCTCCTGGAAGCACTTTCTAAAATACATCACTGCAGAGCTGATCTCAGGCTTGGCTTCCGGAAAACCCCCCTCTGAAAGGACAGTCACTGTATTGTGGTGCTCAGTGTTGATCTTGGGTGGTGGCCCTGTTACACACAGCCTCTGAGTATGTAGGGGATTCCAGATCCTTTGCTGAGAACCTTGATCTTATGCCCAGAACTCAGGCCCAAGAAGGGGCCTGTGTGTGCTCTGCATTGAGGCCCTGCCTAGGAGGACGCACAGAACATCACACTACAGCCATGTGACTTCCCCTTGGACCATTTATTCGATTGCTTTTTAGTCAGGCTCTTCCCTAAACACCTTTCGATCTCCATCGGGGCCTCTTTTCCAGAAGTCAGAAGCGGCTCAGCTCTTGCCATCTTCGTGGTCCCCCCTGCCCGCTTGCACAGAGTATTTCAAAATCAAGGCCAAAACAGGAACTGTGCTGGGTTTTGCAACCCAGAAGCATGTTCTAGGCCTACATTTACAGATAGGGTCGAGGAAGAGCAGGAAGTCCACAGGGTCCGTCCACCCTGAGGGTGGTCACACTGGGGTATTGAGAGCAAGGGGAGGGGGCACTATCTGAGTCCTGGAGTTCCAGCAACCTCAGAAATTACCGACTCATGACAGAGCGCATCCAGGACATCTGCAAAGGCACAATGGCTCTGTGTGGGAGGTGCTCACTTCCCCCTAGCATAGACTAGATAAAAATAAAAGCAAGTCCACAAACCCACAATGAGCAAATGCACACACAAGACACGCTCTAAGGCAGGAACCACTGTCCCCGGACAAGGAACAACAGCTTCTGAGGCTCTGGGGTCTGGTCTGACAGGTGGTTCTAGCCCACCTGGATGGGAAGTGTACGTTTTATCATGACAGTGACTGGCAGGAAGATTTGGGCCCTGAGCATTTCCTGAATCTAGAGAGCTGGTGTCTCTGAATCTGGCATCACTATCAGGGCAAAGGCTGGCCGTCTCCACGTGGTTTGTACGTAGGGGTACCTGATTCCAGGCCTGCTTTGCTACTAACCACTGTTCTCAGACGCAACACAGCCTGTTGCTTGGTAATCATGTGGCGCATGTTTCATGGATGGTGACTAAAATAATCCAGAGTGGAATCCTGTTCCCCCAAGAATACACATCTGTAACCTTTTCAGTGGTTATACAATGCTTCTTTTTGAGCCTGCAAAGTGTAATTACAATTTGCTTATTTTTCTTGGCCCTAAAGGAACTTTTCTTTTTCTTTAATGGAAGCTAACTCTTTTTAGGAGGAGCCAGGGGATGCATGTGGCTATGTCCAAATGAGAGGGTCACTGGCAAATGGACTAGTGAATTTTAATAGGACAATCATTACTTCTTTGGGGCTGGAAGTGGCCACTGGGGCTGGAGAAGCTCTGAACCTGGCTGGTGGTGAAGAAGCCCTTGTTTAGCTGCCTGGAGACATGGGATCAAGTACCAGAAGGGAGGACATTGGGGCATCGGAGGAGGGAGGTCAGGGGCTGCGGGAGAATCGAGGACCAGGCAAGAGGAGACGGATGGAGGGGATGGGCCAGCTCTCCAGCTGCACTCAGGCACACGGGTCCTGATCTGGGGAGGGAGCCCTGGCCTCTAGGGGAGAAGCCTGCTCTGAGATCTGCTTCCAGGGAAGGTTCTGAACTAGATTATTGGACCCGCAGGGAGTGGGGAGGGCTAGCCAAGGGTGTCTACACTGCAGAGAGAGGGGAGGGCCACCCTAGGGTGTCTACACTGCAGAGAAAGTCAGGAGGGTTGGGAAGTGGTGAGGAATGAACAATTCGAGGCAGCAGTGAATTTAAAATGGCAGTGCAGCTCAAGGTGTGCCTGGGAGCCAGGGTCTCTTTCCATGTGACCAACCTTGAACGTCAGGGTCTGGCTGTCAGAAGAACCAGGGATCCCTTCTCCAGATCTCCTTGGGGAAAGGTTTGGGTACGTATTTTGAGTTTGGCTTTGTTTGTCATGTCAGGGATCTGCAGACGTAGGCCACACACCTAGCTATTTTCAGGAGGGACACAGCTGAGGCTCACTGGGGGTGACACACGTCCTTCCCAGGGAGGGCAAGGCACAGTTCCCCAAATTCCACTCCATTCCCTGCAAGTCTCCCAGCAGGGCCACCCAGTCCAGCTCAGGCAGGGGAAGGGCCTGGAGAACTGAAGGGCGGAGGGAAGCACGGGCCCTGCGGGTCAGGGCACCATGTGCCACCACTTGATTGGGAAGGGCTTCCTGTGGACGTTGGTGCCGCAGTGCACCTCCCCCAGGAACTTGTGGTAGGCGGAAATGTCATCAATGAAGGTACAGCAGAAGCCCAGTGGCTCCAGCAGGCCACGCACGTGCACCTCCAGGCAGCATTCCTCCTCCGTATGGGGCCCGAAGGGCTTGGGGATGCCAAGGTCCTTGTCCAGCACAATCATGTTCACCTGGGGCAGGAGCAGGTGCTTTGTAAGTGCCACTGTGCACCCCTGCCCTGTTCTCAGTTCCTGCAGCCCTTACTACAATCCTATGAAGGAGAAATTGGGACAAACCTCTTTATAGCATGGGGAAATTGAGGCCCAGAGCGTGCTAAGCAACCCACAAGTGGCAGGGCTGACTGGAAAAACCAGACCACCTGCCTTGGTACATATGTATATGTGTGTAAAAGCATGCTTAAGTGTATTACATGCGTGGACATGGGGCTGCCTCTGCATGCATCTGTGTGCGCATGTATGCGTGTGTGGATATGCACGCACTGGGGCATTCTGCATGCATTTGTGTATACATGTGTAGGTGTTACTGTACGTGTGCGTTGATCCTTCTATCTCTTCACCCTTTGCAAACAGCTTCCTATTTGTTAAGGTAGAGCATTCTCAGTACCCCAAGCAGACAGCTGGGACAAACGTGTCACTCCGAGGACGGAACCTCAGCACTCAGAGAAGGCAGGGGACAGGGGTGATGTCACCCAGCAGCTCAGCCTACACTGGGACCTGAGCTCCTGATCGCGCAGCCTTGGCTGCGGTTCCTTCCAGATCTGACACCCTCAACTCAGAGTGGGTGAGGGCTGGGATCCAGAGGGTCTCACCATGTTTGGGAAGAAGGCCCTGGCCTGGCGGCTGTTGTCCATCTTGAATAGAGCGGGCAGGTCGATGATGTCCTGCTCTGTCAGCCCCAGCTCCTTCTTGAGGATGTCACGGTTCCAGTCCAGGCAGCGCTAGGTGGGGGCAGACGAGGGCATTAGTGAAGGGACACACAACCGCCACCTTGACTGTGGTGTCAGGCTAAGGGCCCTGGCACTCCAGAGAGACTCCCAGCTCTCAGCCAGCAGCTGGTCACCTCTCCTAGTTCCCCTCCTCAGGACTTGGGGATGGCTGGAATGATGGCAACAACCCAGAAACAACATCAGCAACTGCCACTCGCCGAGCATCTCTGCTGGGCCAGACCCTGTGCTATGGTGATCTTTACTAGGTCTTACATCTGCCACTTCTCCCTGCAGTGCAACAAGCAGTACCCTGCCCCGTCAGTACCCTATTGCCTCTTTGCTCCAGTGATCAAGTTAAGGGTGTGCAGTAACTCAGGATTAAGCAACTCAGTGTATAGACCCCTCGGCTAGAGTAATTGGTTCAAGTTAGGTCAAATCAGAGTGAAATGCTAGCTTTTGTTCACCTGTTGTGGTGCTAAGGGCTCTTTTTCGCTCATGATATGCTCGGTGTCTGTCAGGCCCTGAACTACTTGCAGCAGTGAGGGCACCTGCAGAGACCCAGTGCAGAGAAAAGGAGCTGGAGCCCTGATCAACCTGGGCCTGAAAGCCACACCACTGCTGGGCTTCCCAGTTGTACGAGTCAATCATATCTTTTTGTTTAAACCAATGTGACTTATTTTCTGCTTCTTAATTTTTAAAATATGCCCATGCAAATAAATAGAGGCTTTAGTAAAATAAATAGGACTGGTTTCTATTTCTGGATATAATCTTAAGAACTCCTAGTGGGGTCAACACATGGACCGAAAACTTCAGTTATTTGTGATTTCCTAACACTCAGAGGTCAGGACTTGTGTGCTTATACAAGCATTCTTCCGGTAAGCAGGTATGAAGCATTTGTCATGTTCTGAAGGAGTGTGTCTTCTGCAGATGACACGCGCACTAGCCTGGCAGAGATCTTGGGCCTTTGGCAATGCGGGTGCCCCTATCTTCCTGGAGCTTCCGGCCCTGCTAGAAGAGACTTTGATGCCTTTTATGTTCACCTTTAGCACAGGACTACCGCAAGGGGGCTGCCTGCGGGCTTGTCAAAGCCCTCTGGGTGCTGGCACACTCTGGATCCTGAGCCCCTTGACCAGGAGCCCCCAAGCCTGAGCGTTCTCCACAGAAGCCCCGTTCTCCACAGAAGCCCCGAGACACAATGCAGATGTAAGCCTGGCCCCTCCCAGCCCCTCACCTGGAAGTAGTGGTTCTCCTTCACGAGGCTCTCACTGGATAGGATCTTGTTGATGGTGATCCGCTTGCTGCTCATTCCCCCCAGGCCTGCAGGGTCAGAGGTCAGACCTCAGACCAGAGACACGGGGCCAGGGCTCTATCTGAGCTAACAGCAGGACTTGGACGGGGAGGGTGTGAGAGAGGGAGCCAGGTGAGGCCCAGGAGGAAGAGAATCCGCGCCCTCTGCCTGCGGAGGGCCGCCTACACTCCTCTCTCCTGCCTGGGCCCTGTCTCCTGGGAGGAGAAAGCGGTGGCAGCTGCTTTGCTCTCAATCTGGGCAGCGGGTGGGGGTGGCGTAAACAGCAGTGAGCAGGGCGAGTACGAGAGAAGCCCCATCATCGCCTTTCCTGTTGTCCAGACTCACCCCTCACTCAGACCCCGCCCCAAGGGGAGCCTGTCTCTGCTCCGGTCTGCCTGACACCTTGTGGCTTCGGCCGATTAGTGATACCTCAGGCTCACTGAGCAGCTGCTATGTGGCAGGTGCTCTTCTAAGGCTCCATGCCGATGGGCTCATTAGTCCTCCCTACATTTCTACGCTAGGTGAGGAAACTGAGGCACGGAGTGGTTATGGGACTCGTCTGGGCGCTCACAAGCAGCTCATGACTGAGCTGGTGGGCACACTGGAGGCTGGCAGCAGAGCCGTGCTCCTCACCTGTACTTCTGCCTGCTCTAGGGGAGGCCTGCTGGCCCCTTGCACTTCCCAGGCTGGACAGCGGCCAAGAGATCAGGGCCAGGCTGGGGACGTAGTGCAGTGGTTGTGTCTTTGCTTAATGTGTGCAAGGACCTGCGTTTGATCTCCAGTATCGCAGGGAAAAAAAGGAGAAGGAAGAGAGACGGTGCTGTGAGACGCTCGTCTGTCTCCACGCATCTGGCCCTTGTGAGGATGAAGGTAACAGTCATGGTTCCTGTATCCTGTGGGTAGCTTTTCGGCTACATTTAACAGAGAAAGGAAGCTTCCAAAGGTCAAGCTTCCAAGGGAAGCTTCCAAGGGAAACTTCCCTTTGGGGTGGGTGCATGATGGACAATGTCTTAGTCTGGTCCTCTCTATCCCCGACGCCGACAGCAGCCAGGCACGCTGTCTGTGGATGCGGAGGACAGAGATGTAAGTGGCGACCAGCCCCGGGGACACAGGCTCTCAGGTGAGACATACAGTGGGAATGCTTATCTGAAAGTGGCAAAATGCAACTCAAGAAAAAACTGTCTCATAGACATAAACAGCGGTGATGGTGCTTCAACACCGCACGTGTGTTTTGGCCCCTGGATTGTGTCCTTGTGGAAACGACAGGCGGGCGATGTAATTTCATCACAATAACAGTAACCAAAAGCAGTAGGAATCGCCACGGCCTCTAACCTGGCTGGCGGTCTCTGCCTGATCACTTTCCTCCTTTTCCATGATTAATTTAAGTGTGCGCCTTGGCCCCGTCTACACCTGCCCCAGTTAGGCAGACGTCTGAATTACCCAATCATTTTTCACTCTGGGCTGACAGTGATGATGCCTGACTGTCAGCATGGCTGCCGTTGCCCGCTTTTCTTTCTGGCCCTGAACTGTGTTTGGTTTGTTTTCCTGTTGTGAAATTCGAGCTCCTGGGTGCTGACCATGCATGGGTTTTGGAGCCTTTAACCCTCCCACGGGCCTGGCCCATATTAGGTCCTGAGAAAACACTTTGTGCTGTTGCTCACAGTAAGGATGAGGGAGTAGACCAGTGAGCCACTTGGCTGCGGCAAGAGACACAGAGGCCTGGGCTGCTCCCACTGGGGTGGCCTTGCAAACCCTATGTGGGCCAGACATCGGGGCAGCGTGGCGGGGTGCTTACCTGCCCTGTGCTGCTTAGCGTATCTTGGGGGCTCCCTGCCAAAGCCCTGGGCCACTAACCTTTGAACATGATGGCTTCGCCGTGGCCTTCCTTTTGCTTCTCTCGGAAGAGCTTGTAGCAGGCCGAGGTGCTGGCCATGAGCAACCGGAATTCCTGCGAGAGACAGCCGGGCAGCACCCTGACAGCGGGGAAGGCAGCCGGGAAGCAGGAAGGGTCCCTGTCCTGTCTGTCGCCAAGCACTACTTCTCACCCTTTTGCCATCTCGGCAGTGCCATGGAGTCAAAGCTCAGAGTCAAACGTGGCCTTGGACAGAGTGGAAGAGCTTCCCCGAGATGCTGCGAGGCAGGCCATTTGCACAGGATTTCTAGGGTTTGGGGCGGTAGCCACTCCTTTTCAGAAAATGAAGCTGCAGGCCTCAATTCATCTTTCTCTAGAGCATTACAGCCAATATGGCAGCCACCGGCACCACGTGACAACCAAACCTAACTATGCCTACTCTGAGTAGAGGTATGCTAAAATAAAATATTCTCTAGATTATAAAGACTTAGTATGAAAGAAGAATGAAATACTTTGAATTAATGCTTTTTATATCCATTCCACATTGAAATGTTAATATTTTGGGTTTATTGGGTTAAAATTTACCGATGACAGCCACAACATACAAACCAGTTGCAGCCTACTTCCTTCTTCCTCTGTGCTGCTGTTTCCTCTAGAGCCTGCCTGCTGCCAGCAAAGGCTGGCAGCCATGGTTTCCCTGCTCACCTATTCACTCCAGTCCTGGGGACAAGCTCACCTTTGTGCCTGGGATGGGGACGAAGGTCATGAACTCGTCCACGTGACCCACGGTCAGCCAGTCTGAGTAGAGCTCCACCACAGGCGCCTGCACCTGCTGGGCCGCCAGGAAGTCACGCACCACCTTGGTCATCCGCCGCCCGCCAGACCTGGGGGAGGTTGGGAGGGGGAGGCTCTTCAGAGGGTGGCCCACCCTGTCTGCCGCAGAGAGCCTGCAGCCTGGGCCAGCAGAGCATCAGCCTGCGCAGGCTTCCAGATCTGCTCTGGCCCGTCACCTAAGAGCCACAGTAACTTCAACTCATTTTAATTGGTTCAAGAGACACCTCCTCCAGGAAGCCTTCCTGACCGCTAGACTCCACAAGGCCTTCAATCTGCCCATTACCCTTAGGCTTCAGCCCTAGTTCCTTTTGATGGCCAATAGCCCTGCCCTATGACCTGGCTCCTACCCAGCCCTGCCGCCTCACCTGCCTCCCCGCCTCCTGGTTCTGTGTACTCCAGCGCCCTGCCAAGCTTGTCCTGCTGCCCTTGCCGTTGCTGCTGTTTGAAAGGCTTTTTTCTCTCCTCTGTGACCTCCATGGCTCAACCCTGAAGAGACTGCCTCAAACCCACCGCTGCCGAAGCTCCCCCATGCAGGGCTTTTATCACGTTCCTCGTTCCTGGCTTTGTCTCCTTAATCTCCTTCTCCACACCCTTACCCAGTGAGAGCCCCCGGGCTCGGGCTTTGTGTCCTGCTCACTGCTCCATCCCCAGAGCCCAGGGCCGCCCGGCACAGTCAGTCTCCAAGAAGTCTTTGTCTCTAAGATGCCTTCTGAACTCCCTCTTTGGAACCCCCAACTCCCTGCTCTTCTTTCCTTACACCCCTCTTTTTCCTTAGGGCCAATCTGCATGTCTGTGACCCCCACTGTCTTCCTGAAGGCTGGGGGAGGGCTTGGCACTTGGCTGGTACTCAGGAGAGAGTTGCTGAATGGAATGGATGAGTGACCATTGAAGAGAGGATGAAGAGAAGAGAAAGAGGATGGGAAAATGGTCACTGCTTGTGTCCCCCTGCTCCCTTTAGGAGGACTTGGCTCCCAAAGCCTGGGTGATTGCACACATGCCGGTTCCTGGCAGCCCTTTTGTACAGTGAGAACCCAAGTACACATCCTCTCCCCGGCGATTATCTTGACCAAGGAAGAATCTGCCTTTTATTTGCTGGTGGGTTAATCAGGCAGGGAGTGGGGGCACTGTGGACAGGTCAAAGAGCCAGGGACTCATGCTTCTGGGCCGGGCCATTTCTTATTCTGTTTCTTTCATGTATGGAGAGCCCTGAGGATTCATGGGTGGGCTCCCCTCATATCTGTGTCTCCCTTTCCTAGACTCTGATCTCTTCCCCATGGGTTTATAATCTTTTACACGCTCTGATTTGAGGAAGAGACTTGTTTCTTTGGGTATATATTAGATCCTAATTTATACTAAAGACTAACTATTTTTTTCTCCTAAGAGCATCAATAATAACAGACAGTCGTGGCAGGAAGTGATTCTCCCAGGGACTCATTCCTTATACAAGCAACCCAGGTGACCCCTCAAGAGAAACATTCCCAGCCCTCTCCCACTGCCCTCCTCCACCCCAGCTTCTCTTACAGAGGGAAGCTGCTTCCAATGAGGATCCGCCCAAAGGGGTACGTCTTGCCATTCACGGTCACTGGGGGGCTGACCTCCAAGTTCCCAAAGGAATCAAGGCTGGTGACGGACTCAAAGACGGGCTCCCGGGTCACATAGCCGAAATCCGGGCCCTGGGCGGAGGCACACACCTGCCATTAGTCTCCTGCAGCCAGGAATGCTCAGTCCCAGGCAGCCACCCGCAGACGCCCACACCTTCACCACCAGCGCCTGGTGCTGCGGGCCTGATTGCCCGTGGTTGTGTCATTTCTCCAGGGGCCCAGGCACGGGGAGGAAAGTTTGTGAGCGTGCCAGTGGGGTGAGTGTGGGAGTGTGGGAGTGTTAGAGTGTGGGAGTGTGTGTGCATGTGGATCTCTGCGTGTGCCTCTTTTCCCAAACACAGATGCACAGAGGTGACTTCAGCTCTCCTGTGTGCTGATTGTCCCTGCTTAGCTCTCAGTCTCTCAGATCCTCAGTTTCCCTATCTGTAAAAGAGGTGTTGCATTAGGCGAGCTGAGGCAGGGGAGTAGACCAAGTTATTATTCCCAGGGATTTGGCTTCCTGGCTCATCACCCTGTGACTTCTGGTATCTCCTTGCCAAAGCAATGGCCTTCTCTGGCCATTGTCAGGGTCACATGACTTGCTTTGGCCAATGAAATGGGAGATGTGTCAGCAGTTCCAAGCACAAGCTCAAGTGCCACTCTGTGCTTTGTTTTCTTTTTCCTGTGCTAGGAGAATGGTATTTCTCAGCCTGGGCCTACAGTTCCAGAACAGGGAAGGCATGAGAAGGCAGGTGTGCAGGCAGAAGACTGGCCACGGAACAAGAAGCAGACCTTTGCTGGTGTCAGCCACTGAGATTGGGGGCTTGTTTGTTACAGCAGCTTTCCCTAGGAACAGCTGACCAATACATACAGGAATGGTGGATATGATATACATGCCAACCAACCCAACCCCAAGCACTACACTCACCCCCTGACCCCTGAATCCTTCTTAACATAGTGTTCCAACAAATTGGAACTGGCACATAAAATATAACTCCACTGATGCCCTAAATTTTAAGGTTCCTTTTGTTTTTTGGGGCAGGGGGTGGGTCAAAATATAGGATCTTGTTTGGCGAGCTCAGACTGGGGTTGGGACTAGATTACATGACAAAAATCTCTGTTAGGGGGCCGGGGATATAGCTCAGTGGCATAAGTACCTGCCTGGCAAGCGTAAGGTCCTGAGTTCGATTCATGGTATCAAAAAAACCCAAGAAGTGGGAGGATGTGGTTTGTCCTGGACCAGCTGAGCAGCTCCAGGGAAAGCCGTGCCAGTGCATGGGTGGTGCAGCTTAGCATTTTCTTGCCTGGGGGCCCGGCAGACCTTGCTCGTGAGCTGGCCCGAGATGGCTGGAGACTGGCAGCTGGGGCTTCACAGCGTCACCCAGGCAGCCAGCGAGCAGCACAATGCCAGGCCTGGCCCAGGGCTCCAGGAACAATGTAGCTCGGGGCTTAGGAATGAAGCCAACCTGGAATACTGAAGACAGGTGGTGACCCGGGGAGGGAAAGAGCAGGCCTGGAGCTTGGTTCTCCTGCCGGCCACAGCCCTGTGAGTGGCTGGTTTGACTTGATGTCAGCAGTGCCGGGGGAGTGGGCAGGAGGCTCAGGGGACAGTGTCCCGAGCTATGCAGCGAAACCCATAGCACCAGCAACTAACAGTCCCTGAACTAGTCCCTTGCTGGTGTCATACACATGCCTTGAATCATCACTGTGATCCTATGAGATCAAAGCCATCTCTTTCCATTTTACAGATGAGCAAACTGAGGCCCATGGAAGTTAATTTGCTTACCCAAGGTCCCATTCTGCTAAGGGACTGCTGCTCAAGGCCGGGTCCCCTGACCTAAGGCTGGGCTTACACCATCAGCTCTCCCATCTCCTCAGGATGAGGGTCCAGGTGAGTTAATGTTCTCAGAAAGCAGGTGTGAGGCCAGGTGTGGTGGTGCACACCTGTAATCCTGGCACTAGGGAGGCTGAGGCAGGATGATCTCTGCGAATTCGAGACCAGCCTAGGCTACATAAGTGAGCTTAAGGCCAGCCTGAACTGCACAGCAAGACCCTGTCTCAAAAAGAAAAAACAGAAAAACAAAAAACAACAACAAAAAAAGCAGGTGTGGCCTCTGAGCAGCCCCTGATGTAACAGAAGGGGGTCCTGTGTGTGACCTTGGGAGGCCCCCAGCCTACCCTTGTCTGTGTATCAGGCTGTGCCCAGGCCTCCTCGGGCCTGTTCAGGGCAGGGGATGAGGACAGAGTGACTGATTTCCGTTCTGCAGTCAGATGGTGGCCACAGAGGGCGCACAGGGGGGTGAGATAAATGGTCTTTGGGTGGGAGCAGTCAGATGGCTTTATACACTGAAAACCATAGCTTCAAGGCACTAATGAGCTTTAAAGTCAGAACCATGATTTTTGACAATTGCATAACTATGATTTTCCTCTTTGAAACTTATTTGGCTGCAAGTTGGAGGGCCAGGCCTGCAGCGGGGGTCAGGGCCCCTGGGAGTGGGTCTGGCCCTGTCTCCCATGGTTCCCATTTTCCACCTGGAAACTGTTTTGGGAACATTGGTTACCAAAGCAGAAAGGGACCTCAGAGGCCTCTGTTCCAGCTCATCCATCTTGCAGATGCAAAAACAGAGGCCCTGAGCAGCAGACTGGTTTATCAAGGGTTGCCCTGCCTGCTCTGTCCTCTTATGAGTCCCTTGTGTCACCCCTCCCACCCCACACTCCCACTGCTTCCCAGAGCTAATGCTCTGCTTCTCACCAGGAGCTGCTTTATAGGGAAGTCCTTGAGGTTCCCATCTCGGGGGGAGTCCAGCACCACAGGGAAGCCTTTGTGGGGGGCCTCGATATAGCCAAACTCAATTTCATCCTGTGGGAACACCAAGGACAGGTGTGAGCGCTGTGAACATGGTCCCTCAGCTGAGAAGGGAGGGAAGGAGGGAGGGAGGGAGACAGGTGCGCTCGGGAAGGAGCAGGGAGTCTCTGCCTCCTGGTCCCTGGACTCTCACACACAAATGATGGCAGCACATCCCCCAGCAGATTGTCTCTGCATAGAGCATGCCTGTTTTTTTTTTTTTTTTTTTTTTTTTTCCGGGACCGGGGATTGAACTCAGGGCCCTAGTGCTCAGCGGCAAGCACTTAGCCCACTGAGCTGTACCTCCAGCCCCATGCCTGTTTTTTAGCAACACTGACCTCATTTTATTTTTCTGAGACAAGGTCTTACTATGTAGCCCAGGCTGCTCTTGAACTCACAGTGATCCCCCTGTCTCAGCCTCCCAAGTGCTAGGATTATAGCCACTTACCACTATGCCCGACTTGACCTCTTTTTAAAAACCTAAATAGCATCATCCTGAACATGTTTAACTTCAAGTAACAGTTTAAAGTGAAGCACATTCAGTACTGGCCTCATGCTTTCAAGCTGTCCCACAGAGCTTCATGGTAAGCTGCCCCTCGCGGATGGATGCTTCATTTTTTGCTGTCTTTTGTCATGACAAGAAGCCACACTACAGTGACTTCCTGCCCCATCTCTGTGCACATGTGCAGGGACAATCCCTTGCCTGGGCCCCTCATGGCCAGATGTTATGCTAAGCCAACCCCTCTCATCTGACCCTGGCCATGTCCCCCCGACCCGGCCCTCACCTGGATCCAGCGGTCACCGCGGTTCATGTACTGGAAGCAGACCTTCAGATCGCAGTTGGTTTTCTCTACTAGATTCTTCACTTCCTTCAGGAACAGGTAGTTGTCCTTCATGCTGGCAAGGTGGAAAGATGAGGAGGCCAGGAGGACGGGTGAGGGGGGATGAGGGCCACCCTCAGGGGGTAGGGCCAGCAGCTGAGGCCGCCTCTGTGTCCAGTCTGCTTTATAAAGGCCACTAGAGTAAAGGGCCACCCGCTTAGGCAATTTTTGTCAAGGTCAGGAGCAAATAAAACCAGGACGGGAGCTTTTAGCCTCACCTGCCCCAAAGCCTGCCTTTCCGACCTGCCAAATTTAAGTATGAGCTATGCCTGGCCTGATGCTGCCCAGCCCAGGGAGGGGTCTGGGAACCTCAGGGGTTCCTCCAGGGGCTGCCGTTGTGAGCATTTCTTTCCCCTTGCTTCTCATCTTGCTGAGGTTAACCTGGCACATAATAAGTACTCAATAAAAACTTGCTTAAGGAGTGAGCGAGATGAGCTGACCAGCCATTGCTCAGGAGGTCCCCAGCTGTATGACACAGGGCTGAAGGGGGAAGGGTTACTTCTGCACCACATGCCCTGTCCTGGGTCAAACGCTGGCCTGCTTCCTCTCATTCAATCCTCACAGTGACCCTGGGAGGCCAAGTGCATAGTTCCAAGTCACCCAGCCGCTAAGTGACAGCATTAGGAATCAAATTCAGGTCAGCCTGACCCAGAAGCCCAGCCCTCAGCTGCGTGGCCAGGCTGCCTCTCTGGGCCGTGATCCTCCCTTACCAGCACACAAACACCGACACAGGAGGCAGGATGTTGGGCGTCATGATCCATGGCGCGATGCGGAACGTCACAGTGTCCGTGAAGATGGGCGTCAGGGGAACCTCCTAGGCGTGGGACAGAAGGGCCGTGTAAAAAAGTCGCATCAGGGCACCCTCCACACTCACCTTCCAGAGTGGGTGAACCTTGTGAGGGTCCTACACTGATTGAGCACCTACTGTATACCAGGCCCCCTGCCTGGTACTTTCACACGAGTTAATTCATTTCTGCCTTACGATAGCCCCAGGGGCAGATAATATTATGATCTTCACTTTTTTTTTTTAGATGGGGAAACCAAGTCACAGAGCTGGTGAGTGATTGTCGAGGGTTACATGGTTAGCAAGTGGTAGAGCCAGGCTTCAAACCCAGGTGCTCTAGCCGCTGAACCTGCTGTCTTAAACACTGTCCCATCAAAATTCCTGTCCTGAAATCACCCCCAGCTGTAGGTGTTTTGTCTTCTGTGTGATGGATGGGGAAACCGAGGCACAGTGAGATGAATTCATTTGCCCAGTGTCTCGCGGGTGGTAAGGATTCAGCCCAGAGCCCATCCTTATACATCTCCGCTGGAGCCAGCCTCACCTGTATCCATCGCCCCCTGCGTCCTGCCCCAGGGTGACCCAGGGTGAACTGGGAGGGGACTCTGTGTCAGGTGGAGCAGCCAGTCCCTCTTTTCTGACCGGAGAGGCTGGGGCCAGGGATCAAGGTTCTTGTGACAAGTGGCTCTGATCACAGGACACACCCTCAGCAAGGGGCTTCCCCACAGGGCCAAGCTCTCCTCCTCCTCCAGCTGCCTGGAGCGAAGGCAGAGCTGCTGGGCGGGTGGCCGCAGGGCAGGGGTCAGAGCTGGTGTGATCCACAGCGGGGCAGGAAGAGCAGGGTGCACAGTAGGAGGACAACAAAGTTCACAGTGAGGCCTAGTTAGAGCCTTGTGCTGACCACCGGGACTCCGTGCCTCAGAACCAGGCAGGCCACTGCAGGGTGGGCAGAGCCCAGGCTTGGGAGGCTCAGGGGTTTCTGGGAGCAGGTGCGGCAAGGGGGAGGGTCCTGGGGGACAGCTCAGAGGACCACGGCAGACACGTGTGGGGCACGGGGGATGCCCAGGTCTCCCAGCCTGGACCCGCTCAGTGCTTTGAGGGGCACAGGGCACACTGGGGCCCTGTGGAAGTGTCTGTCTGGGAGGAGCTGCACCCTGGTCCCCAGGCAGCCCTTGGTGGGGGAGGCTGGGGTCCTCACCGCATCCATGTACTCCAGCAGGCTGACGTGGATGGAGACCAGGCCCGAGAAGCCCTCGTCGGGGAAGCGGAGGCCTTCCACGAAGAACAGCAGCTCTGCGGAGCCGCCCGTGTACTTGACCACGTGGTACAGCTTCTTTCGGCCCAGGATGTGGACGTAGCGCTCACCGAAGAACGGGTCTGGGGGGCAGGGAAGGGCCAGTGTCAGCCCCCTGGCCCATCAGGAGGTCAGGGAAGTCACCAAGGGGGACAGAGGGCAGAGTGGCCTGTCCCCTCCACACGGAGAGGAGAGCATAAGCAGAAAATGCTGCAGGGATGCCTGTGACATGTCACCCTCACCGTCTCAGCACTGCTGGGGGCCAACTGGCTTCTGGCTTCCTCGTCTACCAAATGAGCTGGCTCGTGTGCATGGCACGTGGGAAACAGCAGTAGGTGATAATTACACTAATGTAGCACGGAGGATGTTATTACTCCCATTTCACAGACGAGGAGACTGAGTTACAGAAAGGAGAAATTACTCCTCTGAGGGCATACAACCAGGAGGCGGTTGACCTGGGACTCAGATTCATGTCTGCTTCTGAATCCTGAGCTCCCATCCCCCTTGTGTAAATAGACCGTCAATGGACCCTTTTGTGCCAAAAATTTCCCTCTGTTATGAAAGCCTGTTAGGGTAAAGACCTACATGTGGGTCTCTGGCTCTCCACTGTCACAAAGGGGGGTCAGGTTTCTCCAGTGTCCCTGTGCCCCTGCAGTCTCCAGCACATCACAATGCTGTCCCTCTTCCCTCTGGGCTTTGGTTTGTGTCACTTGTGAGAATCCTGCCCAGATCCCCCAGGAGCAAACCAGGGGCTGTTTGGAAGTTCTGCAGCCCCCTGCACTTCCCCCACACCCCCACAGCCCTTCCAAATGCACATGGCCAGCGCGAGGACAGAGCCAACCCTAGCCAGGCCCTGCTGTCTGCCTGGTGCAGGGTCTTGTTGAATACATGTGTCGTGAATGCACCAACGGCTCCACGCCACTCCCAAGAGGAGAGGCCACTGGGGAATTTTCAGGCTGCTGGAGGGCACGTGAATGTGAATTTTTACTGCTCCATAACCAGCAGGGTAAGGGCCTCCGGGAAACAGATGGGCACTGTGCAGCATCTAAGAGCAGTGCTCAGCCGGTGAAAAGACGGAGCGGATGTGGGGAGGCTTATGATAGAGATCTTGTGGGGTTACGTGGGGTGCAGTGGGGTGCGGAGGGGAGTGCAGCAGGGTGGCAGCATCTGAGGAGAGGGGGGCAGCCTTCAAGATGCCCTTGTGGGCGCCAGGGGAGGTGACAGGGTAGGGGGAGGAGATACTTGCGCTGGCCAAGGCATGGAGAGAGGACCCTATGCAGTTCCACAAGGAGTTTCCTTAGGCCTTGCAGAGCTGGAAGGGCAGAATCAGGCTCAGCTCAGTGCTCTTAACCACAGTGATAATGATTAGTGACCAGCTGTCCAACAGTTAGAACAGATAACCACCAGAACATTCCTAGCATGAACAAGACGCTTGATCAAAACCCGTGAAATGAGAAGCCCAGGCCCACAATGGCTCTTCCTTTGGGACAGTGTGCTTAACTGGGCTTCCCTGAGCCTCAGGTTACCCATCTGGTAAATGGGCGGTAATGTCATCTATGCCACAGGGTCACTGCAAGTGACACAGTATCTGCAACCTTGGTAACCCTGGTCAGTTAGGAACCGAGACCGAATCAGCACGCCCCCACTGCAACACTCATGGCCTTTTCACTGGACAGCTTCTGAACAGAAGGTGAAGAAGCACTAGTTCACTGCACCTCCCCCAGGCGTGTCTAAGAAATCAAGTGGACAGTCACACCCTGAATGGCTCAAGGAACGCTTTCACAGCCCACCACAGGGCGAGGTCCCTCTTACCCATAAAGGACAGTGTATGCCCTTCGGCCCACTCTCTGGGTAGATCCAGATGGGTGTGTGCACAGGGACTAAGTTAACCTCCCCTAGCACTCGGGCCTTCCGCACCTACAGGCTGGCCGCACTTGAACCAATGCTCGGAGAGACATCACACCTAGAAGCCAATTTTTCTCTGCAGAAGCCAAGCTTCCCCGGGGCTTGGACAACTGGGAGCTCCACTGGGGTCTGATGGCGGGGATCAGGCCAGAGGAGGTGGGCCAGGCCGAGGATATGGTCCATCCTCTGCTGCAGCTCTCCCCTCCCCACGGGGCTTGTGCCCTGCGATTCACAGTGTGTCTCTCTGCTGGCCCTCTTTCAGGCCGTTTGGGGCAGTGCCATGGGGATTGATTTCTTGGTGGGAACAATAAAGCCACTGTCCCAAGGAGCCTGTGTCTCTTGCTGGTGCAGAGTCAGCTGCCCCCAGCATGGCCAGCTTTGCCTGTGGGCAAAAACAATGTCCTCTGTGGAGTTGTCCTTGTGCCTTGGGCTGGGGCCACCCACCACCCTGACCTCTCCGCAGCCTCGCGCGTTGGCCCCAGCTGGCCAGCGCGTGGTATGGCTTGGCGTCACCCTTCCAGTCACTCGAGCAATTCTACCTCCCAAGGAGACTCAGAGCGTGACAGCTGCTGCAACTTGCCTAGGATTGAGGTGTTTCCTGGCAGGAGGGACTTTTACTCTTGCAACCAGGAAGTCCTGAGCAAGTGGGCACAAGCTGGTCACCATGGCCTTGTAGGAAAAGGTAAGGGTTAGGGTTTGGGGTTCTGGGAAGAACATGAGTGGTGTAGGTCACCAGGCCTTCTACGGGGACTGGAGACTTTTGTCCACTCCAACCACCACAACTAGTAATCACTGTAAGAACAGTTCCCACAAAAGCCATAGTCGCCTGTTTTTATAGTGTTCCATGGGCCGGCATTGTGCTCACTCTGTCCCTCTTGCATTCCAGGACAGTGGGGATGCCTGTCACCCCCAGGTCACATCACAGATGGAGGCCCCAGGGCTGGGGGTGGGGAGCTGACCTCCCTGGGTGCAGCGCTCTCTCTAGGGGGGCCCCTGTCCCAGCCCCCTTGTCCTTTGAGAAAGCTGGACCTTCTCTGCTAGGACACGGTGACCAAGTGACATTTGTATAATACACACATTCCCACCCCCAGGTATATTCACATTTTGACAAAAACCTCCAAAACGCCTGCATGGAAAGAAAGGACACTACCGATGAGTTATTTGTCTCCATTTTTGCCCAAGTAGTGGTCTTGGAGTCCACATTTGATGGAGAAACTGACCAGAGAGGGTGGTCACTGTCTCAGAGTGTGGCCCTTCCTGTAGGACAGGGGCCTGGCTGACAGTCTCAGGGACATTCTCTGTCCCTCGCAGTGGGAGTTCCTCTTTTTTTTTTTTGTCTTTTTTTGGGACAGGATCTCGCTATATATACATTTCAGGCTGGCCTTGAGCTCACTCTGTAGCCCAGGCTGATCTTGAGCTGGTCTCCCAGTGATCCTCCTGCCTCAGCCTCCCGTGTGCTAGAATTATAGACATGTGCCACCACGCTCGGCTTAGTTCCCCTTTTCTCTAGCCGCTCAGGAGGACACATCTTGAAGGCAGGAGAGGGGCAGGGTTGCAAATGTGGGATCGCATCGGAGCCCACTCCCATGAATGCAGGCAGAAACTTCTCGAAAATGTCAGATAGCACCCTTAGCTACAAGTCTCTGTGAACGCCAAGGCTGGGTCAAGGCCCAGGCCCAGGTCTGGCCTGCACCCCTCCTGCGTGGTGGCAACTGTGGCTCTGCTGGGGTATAAACATCAACATCTCTGGCACCCTGGGGCTGTGGAGCCGGCCTGGCTCCGGGGACATTCCAGCCCGAGTGAGGTCACTGCCTAAGGCCTGGGGTGGGTCAGAAGAGGGCTGGCATTGGGAGCTGCTGTCCACTGGTGCCCTAGCTAAGTCACTCCCTGAGCTGAGGGCCCCTAGTGACTGCCTGGTTCTCATGCGCCAATCCAGAAGTGGGCCTGGTTTCCAGACAGTGTTTCCCCACACACTGCTGATATGGGGGGGGGGTGTCGAATGTCGCTGGGGAAATAAGTGGAACCTGTCAGTTACAAGATCCCAGGGCAGCACCAAGTAATTCTCAGGAAGCTGAACTTCTCGCGGGTTCCCACAAGATGTGGGTTGCATAGAAAGACACAGACGGCACCCAGAGCCCGCGACTGTGACTCCTCCTGGTAGGGGCTGGGACCCCTGGAGTACACTTTTAGCTTTGCATTTATCTCTCCCTCTTTGTTTGGCCCAAGTTCGACCTACAGAGCTAGTGCTTCCCTTTATCCCTTCACCTCTCCCTTTTCTTTTTTCTTTGGTACTGGGAATTGAACTCAGGACCTTGCACTTGGCAAGCAGGTGCTTGTGCCGCTGAGTTATATCCCTGGCCCACCTCTCACTTTGCAAATAAACCTTTGGCACTGTTTTTGGCTTGTCTCGTCCAACTCCTTGAGGTAAGAAGGACCTGGATTATGTTTAATTGGTGAGCCATTTCTAAAGGGACTACCCGCCACCACCATGACAAACTGCAGAGCTGTTGAACTGAGGGAATTTCAAAATACATAAATCAGATCTTGACAGTCCCTGCTTAAAACTCTCTAATGGCTCCACTGCACTTAGAATAAAATCCAACCCCTGTCGCATGCTCTGGCTCCTGGCCCCTGGTCCAGCTCCCTGACCTTGACTCCCAGCACCCCCTGCTCTGCTCTCTCTGCTCTTCCAAAGCTCTGAAGGGTCCCGCCTCCCGTGTTGTGGGCACTGTCCCCTCCGCTCAGGACTCTATTCATTCAGCTCACCAACGGCCGGGGTGCTTTTCCCTCCTCCTCTGAGTCTCAGCTCAGTCTGCCTCATTCCCACAGCGTGCTGTTTGTTATGTCCCCACTGCTAAGCCAGTAGCTCCTTGAGAACACAGTGGGATTGTCACTTTTACTCTAGGGATCCCAGCTCCAAACCAGCACTGGCACCCAGCAGCTCAACACAGAAAAGAAAAAGCTTCCAGGATGAGCCCTAGGCGTAGCACATTCTCTACACAGCGGGGGACCCAGCACACTCTGTCACCCTCAGGAGGAACTGGGGGCCTTTCCTGGAGGATGACAATAACATCTCTTTTAAAGTCAGAGATAGCAGATAGTCTTGGAGGCAGCACCCGCCTGGCCTCAGGTCTCATGAAGGTGACAGGACCCTGGAAAAGGGGACTGTAACCCCTAAGGGATGGTAGCCTTGGAGGGCAAGGCTGGCCTTACTCACTTTCCACGTAGAACACACCCACTTTGTCTGAGTCTGATATGGAAATGTAGAGAACCATCTCATAACCAGCAGGCAGGCGGTCGGGACCCTTGGTGCGCAGGATCATCTGGGACATGTCCTTGAGGTCTGGGGACAGTGACACAGGAAGGTCAGCAGGAAGGCACTGCTGCGGGGGTGCCTTTCACTTTTATAATCAGGACAAGGACAAGGTCACACATGTGTATTATGGGAACCATAGGGAAGCATTTAAAAAAAAAGCCAGGTGTAATGGTGCACATCTGTAATCTGAGCATTCTGGAGGCTGAGGCAGGAGGACTGCAAGTTTGAGCCCAGCTAGGGTAGTGAGCAAGATCTTATCTCAAAATAAAAAATAAAAAATGGGCTGGGGATGTAGCTCAGTGTGAAGGCACTGAGTTCTATTCCCAGTACTGAAAAGAAAAAAAGGCATGGAACAGGGAAAGACTTGTCACATCTAACTGGTCACCTTGTTAACTCTTTGGGAATTTCCTTACAGTTCTTTCTCTATGTGTATTTGTGTGTGTGTGTGTGTGTGTGTGTGTGTGTGTGTGTGTGTGTGTTTTAAAAAAAGTGGTTTCAGTTAGACACTGAAAACTATATTTACAGTTTCGTCCTTTGCTTTGAGCTCAAGTGGATATTTGAGTCCATCATCTTCAGGAGGCCCAAATCCCCACCCGCCTCACCCTACCCAGGACAGGAGTGATGTTACCCTTGCCCCAGACCCCAGGGTGGCCCTGTGAGGACCTTGCTTGCTGTAGACCTTCTCATCGCTGCAGTCCTCCTTGGGCAGCCAGGGTGTATCTCGGTCACAGTTCACCAGCAGGATGGCTCCCTGGCCCTTGGGGCCCCAGGTCCAGGATGCCTGAAGTGGCAGATAGAGAGGTCAGTGCCCTCTTTGCTCTCCCAGCAGACCTCGACAGACACTGGAGAGACAGCCCAGGATGCAGATAAAGAGAAGCCACCACACGTGGGCCGGCAGCTGTGACCTGGCAGGCAAGAATCTCGAGCCAGGCTCGAGTGGGGTGGCGGACAGGCAGGTCAAGCATGCCAGGCAACCTCAGTCCTGAGTCCAGGACAGGCAGGAGGCTGAGACAGAGGAACAAACAGAAGGACATTCTGGGAGAGGCCCTGAGGTCCCTTAGGATGGTGGTTACTAACACCATTTTGGCTCTGGGGAGCAGTTTTACGGGAGACAATTTTCCACAGACTGGTACATTTTTTTGCTGTTGTTTCTTCTTTTAATTATTAGTATGTTCGTGATACATAATAAGTACATTCCCCAGTGTTACATAATCACACCCCTCAGCTCCACCCCAGATCATCAGGTTTTAGGTTCTCATGAGGAGCCTGCAAGCTAGGTTTTCCGCACGCATGTGCAGCTCATAGTAGGATTCGAGCTCCTCTGAGAATCTAAGGCCACTGCTGACCTGACAGGACGCGGGACTCAGGCCCTGATGCAAGCTGTAAAGACAGATGACACTTCAGCCGCTCACCTGCTGTGTGGCCTGCTCCTGCACCTGGGTTCCACCTGGTCCATGGCTCAGGGCCTGGGAACTCCTGCTGTTTTCTGCTACAGCCCAGGCACTAGGAGAACTGACTCCAACTAATCCGATCATGTTGCTTCCCTGCATTAAACCCTGACTCTTGATCCATCATTGTGGCCTGCAAAGCTTTTTGAGACCTGCTGGTCCCTCCATCCACCTCCTCCACCTGGTCCTGGTCTGCTCTGCTCCACCCCCACTGGCCACCTTGCTGCTTGCAGAGGCCTAGCTCCTGGGCCTTTGCTCACACTGGACCACTGTCCTTTTCCTTTGGCCAACTCTGCCCTCTTTCAGTCTCAGCACAATTGGGCCTTCTCTCAGGAAGCCTTTTGGATCCCCCGCCCACAGCAGTGTCCCTGGGTCCACACATGGCACTGTACAGGTTTCTGGGGAGCACTGAGGATGACTGGGTGACACAGCCTCCCGTGCCATTCCTCCTGGAACGGGGGTCTCTCCCTGGTCAGTGGGCTCCCCCAGGGCAGGTGCTGGATTTCTCCTGTTGTTTGTGCAGTCCCTAGGCCTGACCTAGTCCCGGCATATCAAAGATGCTTAATTAATATTTATGGGGTTAGAAAAGAATGTGAACACTTCACAAGCGCAGGTGTAGAGACTGTCAGTTCAGGTGTTTATAGACGCTGTGTGACTTGGCCAGGATTGCTCAGACCCTTGGAGAGGACACAAGACTTCTTCCTGGGGCCTCAGAGCCTCTGTGTTGTCCACTGCCATGGGGCTAAGCCATGGAGATTGCATATGTAGGAGCCCAGCTATGGAGCCTGGAAGGGGCTCCCATGAGTCCTGATGCCACTGCCCGACCTGCACTGAGTTAGTTTCTTGCTGAGCTGTGCTCATTTTACCTGTGTGTATGTGTTTGTGTGTGTGTGTGTGCATTTGTGTGTGTGTTTGTGGTGCCAGAGATGGAACCCTGGGCCTTATGCATGCTAGGCAACTGCTGTACTACTGACCTGTACTGCCAGGCCTTATTTTACTTTTTAATAAAATATTTATCTAGCTGAGGGTGCAGCTTAGTGGTAGAGTGCCTGCCTAGCATGCATAAAGCTCTGGGTTTCATCCTTAGTGCTAAAAAAGCATTCAAGTCTTCCTAATTAACCTAGGCTTTGGATTGTTTGTATAAAAATCACATATACCTATGAAAAAATGTGAATAATATGAAAGGACAGAAAACTAAAAATTCTCAGAAGCAATAGCCTACATAGTGAAACCAACGGAACTCAAAAACTAGACTGGGAGAAAAGTACAAAACCGAGTGAAAAAATCAGCACGATATTGGCAAAAAAACAGACCTGAGGATCAATGGAAAAGATCAGAAGATACAGACACAACTACAAACGCACTCAGCTACCTTGTCTTTGACAAAGAGGCCAAACATAATTTACTGGAAGGAAGACAGCCTCTTTAATAAATGGTGCTGGGAAAACTGGCTCTCCACATGCCAAAGACTAAAACTAGACCCATGTCTATCACTAAGCACTAAAGTAAAATCAAAATGGATCAAAGATCTAAATATTAAAATAGAAACACTACATCTACTGGGAGAGAAAGTAGGTTGAAATCTTGGAGACCTAGGGGTCGGCAGAGAGTCCATAAACAAAAACCAAACTGCATGGGAAATACTTTAAAGAACCAACAACTGGGATCTCATCTGACTAAAAAGTTCTTGCACCTCAAGTGAAATCACCAACAGAGTGAAAAGAAATTGGGAACAAATTTTAGCCAAATGTCCCTCAGACAAAAGACTTCTATCTAGAACATATAAGGAATTTTTAGAAATGAGGCCTCCCCAAATTCAAAGACTCAATCGAAAAATGGACATCTGAGATAAATACACACTTTTCAAATGAAGTAATACAAATGATTCCTCACAAAACTAGGATTGGAAGTCCCATTTGACCCAGCTATTCCCCTTCTGGGTATCTCCCCCAAAGAACTGAAAACATCATACCACAGCAATATATGTCCACCCATGTTTATAGCAGCACAATTTGTCATAGCTAAATCTTGGACACAACCCAAATGCCCATCAACCAAGGAATGGATAAAAAAGATGTGATATTTTTATACAATGGAGTATTACTCAGCTATAAAGAAAGATAAACTTGAGGCTTTCATAGATAAATGGATGCAACTAGAGACCATACTCATAAGTGAAATAAATTAGACTCACATGTGTATATATTGTATTGTCTCCTTAATATAAGAAACTGAAAGAGTAAATAAGATCCAAAAGGTCTTATCTGCTTTGTATAAGAAACTGAAAGGGAAAGAAACTGCTCAAAAGGAAAGAACAACAGGGGTAGGGGAAAGGAGAAAAGAAGGAAGGGAAATTTAAAAAAAAATATATATATATACACACAAGATAGCTAAGATAATTGTAATACTATTTTCTATTAGTTCGCTGAAAGGAACAGTTAGTGCTTATATTGTTCGATTGATTTTGCATGCCCACATCTTGTAATCTGAGCAACTGCTTTGAAGATAAGGATATGCAATATAATAACCATTGTTAATTTCCTATCATCTTGTTTTGAAATTCTGTATCATTTTAATTGGTATTTTTCCTCTCTTTAAAAAAAAAAATGCCTTGGTCTTCAGCCCTGTGGTGGCGCATGCCTGTAATCCCAGCACTTGGGAGGCTGAGGCAGGAGGATTGTTGCAAGTTCCAGACCAGCCTGAGCTACAAAGTGAGCTCAAGGCCAGCCTGAACTGCATAGCCAGACCCTGCTTCAAAAAAACCAACCCCCCCCAACCTGAATGAGGTGGGAAGCACCACGCTAGCTGCACAAATTAAAAACACACACCCATCACCTCCCAGGTTTCCCAAGGACAGTAAGAACAGAAAGAGATGCACTGACCTGTTAAATGTTCCTTTGTGGGGAGCAGGGTAGGGGTGGGGAACGCAAGATGACAGAGAGTAAGTAGAGGGAAAGGAACGAATGAAGGAATGACCCAGTAGCAACAACAGCAGGACTGCAGGCACAGGCAGATACAGTGTGACCAATGCAACCCTCTGCCCCTTTCATTCAAAACTAAAAAAGGGCAAAGATTTAAGAACAAATGCCTTTGCAGCATAACCTCTGTCGTAGACATGTATTGTTTTCAATGGTTCAGACAAGCGGGTTGGGTACACAGACTCTGGTCCCTGCTCTGCAGCTGACCCCATAAGGTGCTGGGGCTCGTGGTGTGCTGTGGGTCTGGGACCCTGGTCTTCGGCCCAGTGAGGAGCTGTTGGCTTGGCAGGAGCCCATGGCTGCTGCAGATGCAGGCCCAGGCGCTGCTCTCTGGAACCCCCTCCTCGCCTCCCCTCAGGTGGCGTCCACCCCAGTGGCTTGGTACCTTATTTGCGTTGTTCTTCTCCACCACGCCGTCCCGATCTGCATCGACATCCAGGGAGATCTCTGGGGACCAGAGACATGGGTGAGTGGCTGACCCTACCAGACAGGGCAGCCTGGACACAGGGCAGCCCTGTGGGACACGAGAGTGCAGCTTACCCATTCATTCAGCTGCTGGAAAGGGAGCGCCTCACCGAGACTGCCTTCTCCAGCTCCGAGTCTAACTTAGCATCCCTACCCATCCGGGGACTCAGAGATGCTGTGTACTGGGTGGCTTCCAGCTTATGAGGTGCTATTGGGTAGTAAGGGTTCCCCCAGTCCTGGGTGGGGATGAAGTCTGAGCTTCACTCATATCTGTGAGCTTCAGTTGGGAGATGTGAAGTCACATGTCCAAGGTCCTCCCAGATGGCTTCAGCAGCACTGGGGTACACACTGCAGTTGTCTACTTTGCTTGTATTTTGAAAATTCACATGTGTCTATGCGGACATATGTGTCTTTTTCTCTTTCTCTCCCCAAACTCCTGGTAGTCTTGGCCCTGCTACAAGGATGGATGATTTTCCTCTGGGTGGGAAACAGGATCTTCAACCCCACTGGATCTGAGGTGCCTGTGATCCTGCGCTCCAGATAGGCGTTCCTGCTTATCCCTTTTCCCAGGGAAAGGACTGTCAGCATTCCTGGGTCTACCGTGGAGACAGGCTTTAGGAGACTGTGGTGCAGTGAAAAGACTTAGCCTCAGACAGTGTTGTGTTGGACCCCTGGTTCTCTGCCTGTGAGCTGTGTGGCTTTGGAAAGGTTAGACAACCTCTCTGAGCCCTGGTTTTCTCACTTAGAACCCAGGACCCTTTCCAGTTACAGCAGCTGCGAGAAGGGCAACAGCAGGCCCTACATTTTGAACCAGGAAACTCTTGGTTGTGGAAGCTGCGTTGGGGGGAGGGGATGTTTAGCAACATCCTGGCCTCTGCCCACAAGATGGCAATAACACCCCCCATTCGTGACAACCAGACACGGCTGTCTCACTGCGGGTGCCACTGATAGCTATTGTTAAATGGCCTCAGGAGACAATGTCGCCCTGAGTGTTGTTGGCGGGGGGGGGGGGGGGGGGGGGGGGGGGGGGGGGGGGGGGGGGGGGGGGGGGGGGGCACTGGGAGTGGCACCTGGGTGAGGTGTGCTAGTTCCAGGCCTGGGCTCATCCAAACTCCCTGGAGCATGGAGGGAGTGGGTGGGAAGGAATGCACGCTGCTCTGTCCCCTCAGCAGACGCCCTCTGCCTGACTGGGTGGGAGGAGGGTCTCGCATAGGAGAGGTCCCAGTGTCACCTTTCTTATGTGGCACAGGGCCCTGAGCCCAGGGACCCCATCCAATCCTTCCTGATCCTGACTGGCTCTCCTGGGTGTAGGAGGAGGCAGAGGATGGCCCATGAGGTCCTTGGAGGTCACCTGTAGCATCCAATTGTCCTACTCCTCCCACCAATGGCACCCACTCAGCTCCTCACTGGGGGCGTGTGCTGTGGCCGGGCACCAGCACTGGAGCCCACAGTCCTGGGAGGTCAAGGTCATCTCGCCCTGTGCAAGGTGAACAGGCCCTGGGGCAAACTGTGCTGATAACTTGGGAGGCTGGTGCCAGGCAAAGGTGCCAGGGAACAGCAGGGAAGGCGGCGTCACCAGCTGCTGTTGACTTCTATGACCTTTCAGCGGGTCCCAGCCCTCTCCATATGGGGTCCCAGCTTCCCTACCCCCACCTGCAAGGCACTGTCCCTCTCGTACATTCCTTTCCGTAGCTCCTGGGGAGAAGCGACACCCACCCACTCCCTCCATGCGGATGAGGAAGCTGAGGCGCCCAGTATGGAAGAAGTGATCCCAGAGTCAGAGCCAGATTTCCCATCAGACCACTGTTCTTCCTGTGCCTCCATGGATCCAGGCTGACCTCGGGCTGGCCCAGGCCGACCCCCTACAGGGGCCAAGTCCACCTTCAAACACTCATGGTTGTTGCCCTGAAGGTCACTGCCAGAGGAGGCCACATCCCACCCTGGGAGACCTGTGGCTTTTGTCCCTAGACTACCAGGTGACACTGAAGATCATGGTGCATCCTTTAGGCAGTGGCCACCAAAGAGGGGCAGCGAAGCACTTTCTACTGCTCTACTGCAGGAGTTTCTTAACACAAAAAGTTTTATCCATGCAATATTTTCACAGAGTCCCAAAAAATCAAGTCAAATGCCCAACTGTTTCCAAAGGAAAGCAGCTGCCCTTGCGCGTCCTGCCTTATCCGCTTCCTAACATTTTTTTTTTTGGCGGTACTGGGGATTGAACTCAGGACCCTGCGCTTGCTAGGCAAGCACTTATTCCACTGAGCTATATCCTCAGCTCCTGCTTCCTAACATTAAATAATCCACTTGTAGCTCTTTCCTGGTTGAATAAATTCAGACGCAGGGCTCACTGGCTTCCTGTTGTGAAATTTGGGCATTTCGAAACCAGGCCCCCTATGGTCCCCTCCCAGCTCACACAGCAGCTCTCACTTTCTCTCTTTATCTTGTGACCTGGCCCCAAGTCACCGGAAGTGTCCTCTTCTGCCCTCTACCCTCGCTGCAAGCCCCCCACCAGCCTTCCTCCTGTCTGTTTGGATTCCACCGGAGTGATGCATGGAGGGGCAGCGGGGCAGGGCTGGCATGACTTGCCCAGGGCCCTGTCCTCCTGGGATGGCCCTGTCCCAAGGGGAGGAGGGAGAGGACACCTGTTTCAGGGCCTCTGGGTCCCAGACATTTCCCAGAGGCTCTGGATCCTACCTCAGCTCCCCGGAATAGCTCCAAGGTGTCGGGTGGCACCAGGGTGTGGGGCGGGCTAAGGCGAAATGTCACCAGGATTGGGTTCAAGGCACTCTGCCCTGAGAATCAAGACCCTGCAGTCTCGGTAGGCTGCTGGCCTGTCTGCCCTACCCAGCTGCTTGGGATGCGGCAGGGTGGAAGGGTAATCGTTCCTCTCCAAACCTGGACAATCATGTGGCTGTGGGAGGGGGCTCAGGGATGAGCTCCCCAGGGCAGTGCTAAGGTTCCGGAGTCCTGCATGGGTGCATGCGTGAGCCTTCATGTGTACGTGCGCACGCACTGATCCCACTGCCCAAGCCCAGCCAGGTGTGGGGGTCCCTTCCTCCCACCCACCCTTCTCCTCTGCCAGTCCCCAGAACAGGGAGCACTGCAAATCAGCCTGAATGGGACCTTCAATCCCAATCTCCCCAGAGATGAGTTAGTTCAAACCCTTCTTTCTAGAGCTAGGAAAAAGTGAGGCCTGGAGTGGGTGGGCTACTTTCAAGGTCACACAGCAAGTGCCTGCAGGACCAGGACCAAGACGGGACCTGATTTGTGGCCAAGGGCGTGCCATAGGTTTGTTCCCAAACCCCCAGAATTGGGCTGTGGGATGGTAAGTTTCTTGCTCTCCACCTGGCGGAGAGTAAGTGTGGCTCCCCAGAGAGGAAGGGAGAAGACAGCATCCGCTCTGCGCCCCTGCCACAGGCCCTCTGCACACGCCAGCCCACTGAATCCTCGGAAGCACCGCACAGGAATGCTCTGTGACCCCCGGATGAGGAAACTGAGGCTCAGGAGGGTGATGTCATTTGTCAGCAATTACAATGTGGCCGGAAAGGGCAGGGTCAGGATTTCTGTCTACCTGAAGCCAGGGCTTTTTCTGTTCAGTGTGCACAGCCCAGACTCTGGTGAGAAGGATTCAGTTAAGAATTTTTTTTTTTTGGTCTTTTTGAGACAGGGTCTCAGTATGTAGTTCAGGCTGGGCTTGAGCTCACTTTATAGCCTGGGTTGGTCTTAAACTCTCAATGATCATCCTTCCTCAGCCTCCCAACTGCTGGAATTATAGGTGTGCACCACCATGCCTGGTCCTCAGTTAAGAATTTGCAGTTGGTCTCACCCTCTGAGGACACTTAGAATGTCTTTGCCACTGAGTGCTGCCCTTGGATGATTACCCAGGATGTGGGGTTCAGTGGTTCCAGAGCCGAGGGAACAGAAGGCTTAGCACAGGGGGTGGGGCAGATTGACCAGTGGTTTGCATGGGATCCCTGGCAGCATGGGAAACATGACTTCAACGGGGTGAGTGATATTTTCTGAATGTAAACGAGTGTCATTTATCCTGAGAGGTTGTCCTGCGTACTTTTTAGGTGTTCACGTGATCGTGATAGTTGACGGCCAATTGTTTTAATGTTCTTTTTTTTTCTTTCACCATGCATCAAAGTTCTCCCTCTCCTTCTTGTCTTTCTCTGTTTGGGGCAGCCAAGAGGGACATTTTACGGCCCATAGAAGTTAAATATCTGCAACTCAGAACCTTGAGGACAAAGGTGGTCCTTTGTCTCGAGCACACGTGGCACTTTTGGGACCAAGCACTGTGTCACCTTGAGTAGTGTCCCCTGCACACTCTCTCCGGTCTAGTGCATGGGACCCCCAGCCCTGCTCCTCCTGGGCTCCTTTGTGCCATCTCGCCTAAGCCCGCCTTGCTTTGGGGATGGCTTCCCGGCACAGAGAGCCGAGATCACCTTCACTCGATAGGCTTCTGGCCTTTGCTCTTCCTGCCTTTGTCCTTAAGTGTCCCTGTCTGTGGGCTGAGTTTCCATGGGGACAATCATCCGAGACGGCTGGGGGTATGTGTGCATGTGAGGTTCACTCACGTGCCAGGGCTCAGCGTGATCGGGGAGTCTCTGGTTACCATTTCGTAAGCCCTCTGAAGTTGTCGCAGGGTTCCCCACCTCAAGACTGTGCACCCCTGGGTGCAGGAAGAGGAGTGAGTTGACCAGCAACCAAGCCCACTTGGGAAGGAGCTGGGAAGCACACAAGCATTGCTGTTCAGGTTGTTTCAGGGCACAGGGAGGGTGGGAGAGGAGCTTGCCTAGGGAGATTCGAGAGCCCAGAAAGTGAGACATAGCCACATGACTTGGTGGCCCACCAGCTGCCTCCTAGGTGTGTAGCCTCAGGCAATTTTTTTTGTTTGCTTGCTTTGCTTTTCTGAGCCTTGGTTTTTCCTTCTGTAAAATGGGGATAATAATGGCCTTTATCCTTGGCTTTGCTGTGAGCACAGACAGAAACCATGACTGTAAGACACGTAGCACAGGAGTGTGGCACACTGGAGGTGCCCAATCAATGCTCAGTGTTTATCATTCTCCTGCACCCAGCATGGCCCTACACACAGCGAGGCTGCACAGAATGTGGAGACATTGTTAAGGTTTCTAAGAAGCTCTCAGCACACAGCTGGTGCTCAATGCCTGGGAGTTCCTGTCCCCTGCCACGTGGCAACTCTCTACGTTAAACCAAGGCTGGACAGACAAAGTGACCCTCTGAAATGCCCTCTGGTTTAAATGCTCAATTGGAAAAGCAAATAAATAAAAGTAACTCCTTGACTGCAACATGGTTGAGCAGTTGAAAGTTCAGCAGGTCACATCCCTGGGTGCCATTGGGCCCACGGGACTCCCTGGCATGCTGGCCTGGCACCCAGGACAGGGCAGTGGAGTGCAATGCAAAGAACCCAGAATCATACTGAGTGTTGGACTCAACCTGCCAGTGGGGTGCTGTGTGACTTTGAATGAGTTTTCTAACCTCTCTGGGCCTCATCATCCCTGTGGGTCGAACACAGGGCATGGACAAAGTGAGCTAGAGACCAGGGCTGCATCCCTGTGTCCAGGGCTGGGTGTGGGGAGGGGAAGGGAGGAGCTGGGATTGCCTAGGACCAGGCTGCAGGGGAGAGGCGGGGAGGGACAGGCTTTCCCATCTCTCCATGGCCCGCAGAGCCAGTGGTGGGACCCAGACAATGGGTGAGTCCTTGGCAGACTAGAGCAGGGCTCTTCCTGCAGGTGGAAGGGCCAGGGGCTTGTGTGGCCCCTGCCTAGGCCTGCACTACTCAGAGGCACCTCCGGGTCTGCAGTGCTGAACAGAGCCCAATGCCTCTACGCTGGGCGGCAGTGCCAACCCCAAGGCGTGAAGGTGCCCAGGTACAGCAGTGCCAACTCACCAATGGCCGTGAGGAAGAGTCCAGCCTGGTCGATGGGGCCGCTGCCCTCCTCCTCATAGTAGTTGACGGTGACCTTGGGGGACATTGGGACAGAGTAGGGCAGAGATGAGAGGTCTGGGCAGGAGAGCCAGGGGTAACAACCCACTCCCTCCAGACACCCAGATCCTCCCCTCCAGGAAGCTTTCCTGGGTTGTCTCCTGGGGCTGCTTCTCCCAGATAGCCAAGTTGGATGGCTGACGCCCCGCCTCTCAGAGTGCAGCCAGTATGCTGTGTGCCACCTGTGCGCCCAGCACTCTGCTGCACAGAAGGGGGCTCCGTCCCGCTGAGCCCCACATCCACCTCGAGTGCTCAGCTCCCAGGGACAGGGCTAAGGCTGTTTTCTCTGGGTGCAGTTCAGTCATTGTGGCCAAGGAGCAGGGAGCAAACAATGCTGTTCCTGGCTTCTCCCTGGGGGCAATCGCTTCACCCATGAGTGCTCCACGCCCCCTTTTGCAGACAGTGAGATCCAGGGTGCCGGGGCTGAATCCCCAAGAATTCCATGGCTCTGGGCATCCCCGCTTCCCCTTCCCATCCCTCGGGATACATGCTTTGACCCAAGAAAGTCATCATTCCGAGTCCAACACGGCAGCTGCTAGCCTGGACCAACGAGCCCAAGATGTGGTTAATACCTCTGAGACGTGCTGTGGGTGCGAATTAGTTTAAGGACAAAAAAGAATATAGCCGGGGATATAGCTCAGTGGCATAGGCGCCTTCCTGGCAAGTGCAAGGTCCTAAGTTCAATTCCCAGTACAAAAAAAAAAAAAAAAAAGAATATAAACTGTCTTGTTATTTTTTAAAAATTTAAAATGTCAAAATGATAATGATTTAGGCGCTTAAGTAGAATATATTAGGAAAATTAACTTTTCCTCTTTTTGTGTGTGTACGTGGTACTGAGGGTTGAACCCAGGGTCTTTGCACTGAGCTACATTCCAGCCCTTTTTATTTTTCACTGTGAGACAGGGTCTCACTAAGTCCTTGGGGTCAGTATCAAAGTTGTGACCCTCTTGCCTCAGCCTCCTAGAGCACTGGGGTTACAGGTGTATTCCACTTTGCCTACTCAGTTTCACCTCTTCCTTTTCTGATGCTATTAGAGAACTGGAAAGAAACAAAAAAACACACTCAGTTCTCATTCTAGGACAGGCTGCTCTATTCTGCTCCTACCCCGGTGTGGCCCTGGGGTCCCACAGTCCAGCAGCAGGACTTCCCTGCCGCAGTACCTTGTCGCTGCTGGCCTCGGTGCTTGCCTGGCTCATCGTGAGCCTCAGCGTGGTGCTGGGCGAGAGAGCCCAGCGCTGTTTGCCGTTGGTGGCCACCTCCTCGGCCTCCCCATTGCGTACCACCTCCACCTGCACCCGCTCGGAGTGCTTCAGGCTGAAGGTTCTGGCCCCGGCTGGGGCCGCGCTGCAGGGAGAAAGCACAGAGGGTCAGGGGAGCCCTGGGGTAGGTGGAACAAGAGTCAGGAGACTCCTGGAGGGGCAAGAAGGACAAGACTCAAGGGCCTCCTGGGTCATCTTGCCTTGGGGGCAAAGGACCCAGGTTGGCAGCCACCTGGTAGTAGAGGACACTCGCTGAGGGCATGGGTTCCTGGGCTGGTCTTCACCTACTGAGTCGTGTTTGAGTGTAGGGCTGAGACAGCCAGATTCTTCACTGTTTTTGAGGTGTTGGGCCTGGAACCTAGGGCCTCATGCATGGCTGGCAAGTGCTATACCACCGAGCTACATCCCCAGCTCCAGAACCTGAATTCTTAATAAGGATCCTCCCCCTCTGGTCACCTGCCGCTTCTGCGACCCACTTTGGGAGTGCGTGGGGACTGCAGGGTGGGATGACTAGGACCCACACGGAGGAATAAATTGGCTCCAGCAACAGATAGAACCCTGAGGGTGCCCCGTCACTGAGTGTCACTGAGCAAAGGGCTGAGTTCTCACAGGGGTGGAGCCTGGAACGCCAGTCCTCAGAGGAAGGTGTGGGTGTCTCCGTCACAGGACCCCCTCCACCCGCCATGATGTTCTTGGCCTGGATTCTGCATTCCTTGGGGCTTAGGGTGGTTTTCCACTGATAGGGAACACTCTGGGCACCCTGAAAAGCACTAGATTTCAGGGCAGAGAATTTAGGGGCTTGTTACGGCTTATACATTGTGTCAACTTGGGAAGTCCAGAGGTTTGGCAAAGTGACTCAGCAGGAAGCCAAGGTGCTTACTTTGTACACATCCTGAGGCTGTGGAAGAGGAGGGCATGGAGACTGTGTGAGATCTACACACCCCCTGGGTGGGGGTAGGCTGTTTACAATGTAAGGGAGAGAAAGAGGCCGCTGGCCTGCCATTTCTCCCTTTTGCTGGTTGTTTTTGCTGTGCTCTGCTGCCCTGAACAGTTTGCCCTCGCCATGTGCCACTCTGCCTCAGAACCAGCCAAGTATGGACTGAAACCTCCACAAACTGTAAGCTAAATAAACCTTTCCTTCCTTCATTTTGGGCGTTGGGTATTTTGTCTCAGCAAGGAGAGAAAAGTAACCAAGACAGGGCTCCATGTGGCTGCAATGGGAGGAGTGTTGGTGACCCCCAAACCCATCTGTTGCAGCCTTAGTCCCAGTGTGGGGGTGGGGCTTTCAGGAGGTGATTAAGGTCATAGGAAGTCACCGGGCAGGGTTCTAGCCCAATAGGACTAGTGACCTTCTCAGGAGCATGCTCTATGTCTGTCTCTGTCCCCCCCACCACATGCATGCATACTGACGGAAGGCCCCAGTGACAAGGGGGCCACCTGTGAGCAAGGCAGGTGGCCCTCTTCAGTGTGTGCTTCCAGTCTCCGGAACTGTGAGAAAATCCACAGCCTGTGGTGTTTGCTTTTGGTCGCCTGAGCTGACTAAGACGCTGGCTTCAGAGGAGGTGACAAGGACCTGGGGAGAGGGGAGGGTGACAAAGAGCTGACAGTTTGGCTGAATTCAGTGCTTGGTTTGAGGACTCCCAAAGGCCTCAGAGGGCTCAGAGGGCTCAGAGGGATCTAGGAGGGATTCTTGTGGGATTTGTGACTCAGATACTGGCCCTGGGGTGGATCTGTCATCCTGGCTTCCAGAACCTTGACTCTAATGGACTTCAGAACAGCAAGGACGCTGTCTGAACCTTCAGGGTTATGAAGGCCATAGATGTGGGGATTCTGTCCCTGGAGACTCTGCCTGGTGAGGCCAAGGTGAGTCAGGGACTACTGGCCATGTGACCAGGACAGGCTGTATCTGGTCTTTGAGTTTAGTCATGGTGGGGCCCAAGAATCTGCCATCTCTCCTGTTTCCGGGAACTGTCAATGCTGCTAGCGGAAGGGCCACACTCTGAGAGCCCTTGGTCTGGATGTTCAGCAGTGTGAGCCAGTGGTTAGAACTGCAGGGTGGCCAAGGCTGTAGGTATCCATCTGTCACAGCTGCTGGGCAGTGTCTTTCTGACCCTGGCCACAGTCTGGAGTTGAGGACATAGCGCAGAGGTACAGCGCTTGCCCAGCATGCACAAGGCCCTTGGTTCCATCCCTAACACCACAAGGGAAAAATGACATAAAAAGCAGGATGAGGCAGGGGCCGCTGGCTGAGAGCTTGGTTTGGGGCACCGGAGGAGACACTGAGCAGGGCCCAGCAGCCCATTCCTGCCTGGTGCTGCAGAGAAACTCGAAACAGAGGCTCCAAGCTGTTCTGTCCTTGTCTCCCTGCCCCCTTACAAAGTCTTCACCCCTAAGGCACACTAGGCTGAGCTGAGGCTGCATGCTCGTTGGTTACTATGCTGATGCTTCCTGCTTGACTTCATTCCTCTGGGCCAGTGAGAAACTGGAGCAGGCCCCAGAGGGTCCAGGGTGTTAGCAGCCGGCCACATCAGAGCCGCAGAGTCCCACGCCCTCCTACAACCCAGTGCGGGCCCTGCTCAGCGCTGAGCTGAGCAAACAGCTATTCTTGGAGCAGCAACCCTGGCAGAAGCAACAAAGGTGCCATTGTCCCCAGCAGATCCCGTTGGCTGCCTCCCCCCACCAGGAAGCTCCTCTCGGGTGGGTGCCCCTGCACCCACCCCAGAGCAGTTTCGGCCCCTGGGGACTGCAGGGAGGCCGGGGCAGCATGGAGGGAAGGAGCGGGGCGGGAGAGAGGTAGGCAGGACAGATGGCTGTCCCTGCACAACATCTGCACTGCGGCCGGGCCCTGGGAGCTGGCGCTGCTCAGGGTGTGCTTTGGGAGTAAATGCACGAATGAGCCCGACCCTCTTGGCTTTCCAAGCTGTGCCACCAGAGCAATTTTTAAAAAGGTAGACCTCAGGTCAAAAGTCACTCTTCAGCCTGGAGCTCAGCCAGTGGCATTTAGCTCAACCATCCAGCCTTGTTTTCTACCACTCCTGCCACGCCCTAATGGCCCTGCATGGTTCCATTTGGAACCTGCTGCTCCTTCCACCCGAGAGGCTCTTCCCTGACTCTGCTGCTTTCCCTGGAGTACGCGCACTTCCCCCAAGACCCAACCCCGTGGGTTCGCGCCCGTGTTTACTTTCCTCTGCAGCGGTTGGCTCCTTGAAAGTAGGAGACGACCCCTTGCTTGTTTAGTTTTAGTATCTGACAGTCAAGTACAGGAAGTGCTTGTGGGGGGACAGGTTAGAGGGGGAGGCCTTCCTCGCTCAGTCCTGCACGCATTCCACACGAGGGTACGGCCGCTTAGGACCCACCAGGCACTGTTTTAGGTGGCTGGCCGATGGATGAAAAGGGTACCATTCCCTGGGCGCACAGTGTGCATTCTAGTGAAATAAGACTTTCAGGAAATCACACAAGGACGCGTGTGAATGGAGTGAAGGAGATGGTCCCTTAGGAAGTGCCCTTTGAGCTGGGGTCTAAACTTTAAAGAGCTCAGGGGGATGGGGAGTGGGGTGTAAGGGAGGGTGATGGCGGATGAATATGATTCAAATATTTATAGGTGTAAAAGTGCCACAATGGAGCCCAATACTTCATAAAATTAACACCCGCTATGTGTATATTGAAAAGAATGTATGAAGCCAGAAGGCCTTGCATTTAAATGCACACAAGGGTCTATCAAAAGACAGGTTGCTGGGGCCACACCCGTGGTTCTGACTCAAGTCTGGGTGGAGCCTGGGAAACCACATTTCTAACAAGATAATGCTGCGCATGCTGCTGGTGCCCGGAGCGCCGTTTGAGAACCACCAAACTGGACAGAGAGGGGGGAGGTTTCCAGGCAACAGGGCAGCCTGGGTGATGGGCGAGGTGGGCATAGTCTGGCACGCTGGCTGATTTGTGAGTGAGGGGCAGGGGCATGAAGGGAGAAGAGGGGGCACAGATCTCGTGGGAGCCAGGAAGTCCCTGCAGGCCACTGAGCTGGGCAGGTGTGGTCATCGACGCTGCAGACAGCTCGCCCAGCGTGCGCACATGGGCAGGGCTGCAGAAGAGCCATAGAGGGAATACAGCAGTGGTGGCGAACTGATGGCATACGTGCAATGGCCAGCTGGTTGTTATCATGGGGAGCGCTAAAGGTTCACCATCACTGGAAGAGAGGGACCTGTGAGCAGGGACTGCAGGGGCCCAGGTGGGCAACGGCAGCAGCTTGGGACTGGATGGTGGCCATGGAAACGGAACTGGCCAGGAGGCTGGTGTCAAGCAAAGAACACATGCCAAGCCCCTCTGGTCTTCGCTCGTCAGTGGGAAGGTCACTGGCTTGGCTCTGCGGGGCTGGGCAGCAGGACATGCCTGCTCCTGGCTGGCGCCGACACTCTCGGCGTTCCACCTGGCTGGACCTCATTAACACCAGCCGGTGCTCATCCTCGGGGTGAGCCCCTCCTGGCAGCCTGGATGTGACAGCCTGGCCTTGGGGCTTTGGAGGAGCTGGCTGGGGAGTTGTGGGTGCCAGCCTGGCACGCCACCCATGGCGAGCACCCTCAAGAACAGTGGAGGGAGGGAGGCAGGGACCAGCCCGGAGAAGTCACAGTCCAGGCCTCACATCTGGCGCTCAGTATGGTGGTGGCCAGAGCCCTGAGGCTGGGCAGCTGCTGGTCAGAGATCAGTGAGGCACAGCCTGTGTCTGTCCACTGCCGGCCTGTCTGCACTGGTAGCCGCAGCAGCCTTTCACCAGGCCCGGATGACCCAGCTGCCCCAGCCTCACCCTAGGAACAAGGCAATCTAATTCATAGCTCTTCTCATCCTCAGGATCCTTCAGTGGCTCCCTACTACATACAGAAATGTCCAACACCTGAGACATGCCTTCAAAGCCTCGACTGAGTTCTAGCCTTCCTCTCCAGGCCACTGAAACCTTGCTCTTTCTATGGCCATGTGGCCCAGCTTTCTCACCACCAATGTCCTGCTCCTCTGGGGCAGTTCTCAGTCTCACTCTGAACCTTGTCCCTCTTTCGAGGCCCAGCTCAGCAGCTCCTCTGTGGAAGTCCTGCCTGATCCCATGGGCCAGAGCAGCCTTCCCCTGCTGCTGCCTCAAGCAACACTCAACAAAGGACCAAAGCACCCTCTGTGTGGGTGATATGGGCTTCAGGGCAGGGACCATAACTCTTCATGATTTGCTTTAATAATATAATGATAACTCAAATTCTGGGATGTTTCTAAGATTTAGCTCGAACTGCATTTATTATTTTAAACAGCCCAAATGCCCATCAAGTGATGGATGCATAAAGAAGATGCAGGTTTTTATCCAATGGATAAACTTAGCCATAAAGAAGGATGAACTTGAGACATTAGTATCTAAAAGGAAGAACCTTGACATCATACTTGCAAGTGAAACAAATTGAACGCTTGTGTAAATACTGCACTGTTTCTCTGGTGTGAGAAATGGAAAGGGAAAACAAAAAAAAGAGGGAGAAATGGAAACAAAGGTTTTGTAAATGAGGGGACGAGGAGTTGAAAGGAGGGGGGTGGGGGATGGGAAAAAAGAGGAATTAAGTCACGTACAGGTACAAAGTCTCTATGATGAAAGTGACCATTATGTACATTTAAAATGCACCAACAAAAAAATAAAAATAAAATGTACCAATAAGTTTAATTAATAAAAAAAAATCCTATTCTAATCCCAGATTTACTATTTATTATGTGCCAGGTGCTGTACCAGTCCATGCTGTGGTCCATCCCTTTGGCATCCCTGGGAGGCCCATGCTGCTGCCCCCATGTTACAAATGAGCACACTGAGGCCCACATAGGACGAGTGTTTGCTCTGAGTCTCAAGGACAGTGTGAAGGGGGAGTGTGAGGTGGACTCGAGCTCCCCAAGGTGCAGGCCTGGCTTCTCCTTCCCTGGGGATAAGCCACAGGTGACAGTCTTCCCTGTGGTCCTCCAGGTAGGGGGTCCTGGCTCAGGAAAGTGCCAGTGCGAGGCCCCTGCTTGTTTCACAGGTGGGAGTGATAGCTCAGAGAGCCCCTGGCTTGCTGTCCTGGGCCCGTGGGTGAATGACTGAGATCAACGGCTCAGGCTGTCAGGTACCCTGGGCAGGAGCACAGCTTCACCTGAGTTCAGTGGGCATGAAGGCCAGCTGGGGGTGGGCAGTGGGTGAGCCCTGGCCACCGGGCTCCCGTCCCGACTCAGGGCCCTCAGGGACACCAGCTATGTCAGGGAATATGGGCTTGGCTCACAGGGTGCCAGGTCCTCTCTAGCCTGAAACCGGAGCCCAGGAAGTTCCTGGCAGGGCCACCTGCTAAGGGTTGAAGACTTTAGGTGTTGTTCTAATTTATGAGGCCACCTGACCCGGGCCCAATGCCCCACTCCGACATTCTCCCAGGGGCAAGCACTGCTGGCCAAGCTCGGCCACACGCCCTTGACCTTCCCGGGGCCCATCCAGCGGTGTCTGTGCCTTGCCGTGCCAGGCTGGGCCATATGTACCAGCAGCCACAGCCATTCATGCCTTCACTCAACCTGGAGCCCTTCAAGGTTAAAAGATGAGCGTATGCAAAGGGTGTGGGGGTGCTGACACGCAGCTCCCAGCAAGAGCAGGGCCCGGGCTCCTCCCACCTCTCACCAGCTGTGCCACCTTGGACCAGCGCCGCTGTCCACCTGCCCCCAACAGGCAGACAGCAATGATAGTACTACATTACAAGCTTGTTATGAGCTTTAGATGCTTGTAGTCACAAGTGCACGTGTCAAGAACATGCAGTGTTAAGACGGCTGCCAGTTTCCTAAGAAATACTCAGTACATGTTAGCTGGTACATTAAGTACATAATAATTCTTAAAAAGGCTACCGAGAGCACCTTGGGCTCACAGCGGAGCACACAGGCATAAGGGCAGGCCAAATAGGCTGGGAGGACGTGATATTTGGGCTGAGTCTAGACTGGTGTGAGCCGGGCATCAGGAGCAGCATGTGCAAAAGCCCTTGGATGGGAGTGAGCTTGGTGCATTAAAGGGCTAGTAGTACCCACCACACCAGAATGGAGCGTGCAGCTAGGGGATGGGACTGGTGAGAGGCGGGGAGGGGGAGCCTGTGGCACCCCGAGTGTCCACTGCTGCAAACTGGACTCAGACCCTCCTGGCCTTGGTCCTAATGATACTTTTAAAAATAGACAAATCCTGCTGGGTGTGGTGGTGCATGCCTGCAATCCCAGCACTCAGGAGGCTGAGGCAGGAGAATCGCTGTGAATTTGAGGACGGCCTGGGCTACAAAGTGAGTTCAAGGCCAGCCTGAACTGCAGAGTGAAACCCTGTCTCAAAAAACAACATAAAGTGTATAAATCCCCAGCACTCACATCAACCAGGAGACAGAGACAGTCTGGGGGGAAGTGGAGAAGCATTTAAGTTCTTCAGGAACTTCCCTAAGGCAGGTACCTTAGCCCCCATTTGCCCAGCATTTTCCTGAGCCCAACTCTAGGAACTCCACCCTGTTCCTCCTCCTGTCTTCTGCCCGAGAGTGCAGCCCAGTGCCCCACAGGGGACGCGGCCTGTCCGCCTCTGCCTTGGGGAATGCCAGGAAGGGGAAAGAGCCACCCCCACCCGCCACCTGCCGAGACCCCATGGGAACAGCAACTGCCAGCTAACGGGGCCATGGGGAGAGTGTGCAGGCAGGGTGTCCCACGCCAGACCTAGGACAAGTACACTGGGAATGCAGAAGGGATTAGCAGGTCTCTTCAACCACAACTACAAAGTACGTCCTCTCAGGAAAAATCCTACTTCCTTCTTCCTGTGCATGGACTCAGAGCTTACTAGAGATTCATGGCCAGGATGTGGCTAGGTCAGTGGGCATGCAGGCCAGCTGGGGGTTCCCTAAAGGGACTTATTTTGCTGGGAAAGGATGGGTGGCCCAGAGCACCCCTTCCTATGATGGCCTGGATGACCCTTTGCGGGGTAGCAAAGTGGCTGACTATTCATCACCATGGGATGGTCCAGCTTCTACTGGCAAAAGCTCCAGGTTTATATTTTCCAGTTAACCCTCAGTTGGGTCGGTGGAAGTTCAGAGAGGTAAAGGGAAGTGTTCAGAGCCACACAGCAAGTGGACGGAAACCCAGTGTGGGTGATTGTAAATCCTGCTTCTCTGCACTGCTCTGCCAACTTCTTGGGGCCAGGAGGACTGGGCGGGCAGGGAGGGCAGGGCTTCCTAGGGAGGGGTGGACGGTGCACAGGGCCACCCAGGTCACCCTGCTGGCTCTCGGGCTCCACAGGGGGGAGTGGAGAACAAGAGCCTGAGCCCTGAGTTGGGCCCGGACTTGGGTGCCACTGGGCAAATGCTCAGTCTCTCTGAGGCTGCCTTTCCCGTCTACAGATCCGGACAGTCACAGCGGGCTCCATGCCTGTGGCAGGAGGAAGAGAGATGCTCAGGGTGCCGCCCGCTGTCATCAGCCCAGTTGGCCCTCTTGTCCCTGCAGTTACCAGAAAAGACACAGAGGCAAGAGCCCAGCCTGGCTCCTAGGGGAGGCTGCCTTCCCCCAGCCCTGCCTATCTCAGCGGGTGGGGACTGTTCTCCCTTGTGTGTGTATGTGAGGGGGGGACACCAGCATGGCCTGGGGAGGTTTTGGGTTGTCACAACTGGGGGACTGCTAGAGGCCGGGGTGCCTCTAAATATCCTACGACATACACGACCGTGCCCTCCATAGGGCTTATCTGGCCTCAAGTGCAGTAGGGCTGAGACTGAGAAACCCTGCTTCAAACTGGGCCTGGAGGTGTATGCCTGTAATCCCAGCACTCAGGAGGCTAAGGCAGGAAGATCACTGTGAGTTCAAGGCCAGACTGGGGTACATAGCAAGATCCTGTCTCAAAAACCAATAGAGAGAGAGACAGACAGACAGACAGACAGACAGCCCTGCTTCAGACTCATGGTGTGACTTGGATGGCAGCCACCAGCACATGTAGCTGTGAGTGTGTGCAATGAGCCCCATGTGCCTCTAGCTGTGTTGTAAATGGAACATGTTGGGTTTCAAAGACGTAGCAGGAAACAAGAAGATAAACAAGCTCATCAATAACTTGCATATTGGTTATATATTTGGGTATACTGAACTAAATAAAGTGTATTATGAAAATTAATTGTACCTATTTATTTCAACTTTTAAGAAAACGTGCACTCTCAAACACTGACAGTGACAGCAGGGCCTGCGTTTGGTTTCCTGGGAGGGTGGTGGTCTGGCCACTGCCCTGGGCTGGGGAGGACCTCAGGAGCAGGCGGAGGTCTGGATCCTGGGACCATGGCTGTGACTCCAGGAAGGATAAAGGGACCATCACACCTCTACCCTGCCTGCCCCGCCCCCTACTGGCGTGCGCCTCTCCGTGCAGGGCAGGGGGCTGCATACAGACCCCCCTCTGCTCCCTGCCCCCACTGGGCCACCTTGCCAGCCTTCCAGGCAACACCAAAAGTGTTCCGGCAAACAAACAGGTGGGTTTGGTGACAGCTGTGGCTTAGAGACCGGAGCGCCTGGCTCCCAGCCCATTCCCTGGCAGTGCCCAGTTCAGAGTCAGGAGGGAGCTCTCAGAGCCACGGGTGCCAGGCCCTCACTCTGCTGCTCTGCTGGGACACTCGGTGACCACTCAGCTTGAGGTTTACAACCGAACCACTGAGGTCCAGGCAGAAGCTGAGGCCAGGGGCAGAGTTGCAGAGAGAGGTCCCGGGGCTGGACAGGGTCAGGGATGCGGGTGCCTCCTGTGGAGGTGGCAGGGGGCGGCTGGGCAGGTGGCCAGGACAGCCAGGGCCACAGGGATGGAAGGAACGAACATGCTGGGCAGGGTACAGGGAGACATGGGGTGGGCTTTGCTGGGGACCTGGGAGAGCAGGTGCTCCAGGTGGCAGAATGTGGAGTGATAAGGCACAGAGAGGCCCGGGGACCGAAGATCACAGGTCCCACCTCCAAGTCCCGTGTGCGGACACTGAACCCTCCCCCAGCGACGAGGAACAGGTCAAATGCTTGTTACAGAGGCTGTGGGAGAAACCCCAGCATGACCCACCCATCACCCTGCTGGCCACACCCTCCCAAGCCCTTGTCTGGACAGTGGGGGGGCTGGGCCACGGCACCCCTTGTCCTTGGGGTCCTACCCTGTCCCTACTGTTTCAGAAATTCTGCAATCAAGTTAGTGGACAGAGAGCTGGGAAGGGGACAGGATCTTGGATCTAGGGTGCTCCCGTAGACCCTACCCCTGCACTCAGAATCTCAGGCCCTCAGCCCTTGGAAGGTGGTCTCTCTCTGACCCCAAAGTGAAGTCAGGGAAGGCATTTGGGGACAGGGAGCTCATGGGCAGTGCCTGGGGAGAGACAGCCACCCGCAGCCCGGGAGGGTGAAATTGGAACCTTAATCACCCCAGGAGCCAGACTCTGCCCTTGGGCAGCTCCCTGTGGTCTGGTTCCCCCCCAGCCCAGCAAATCTGCAGAGGGTTCCCCTGAGCAGAGCGTGGGAAGCAGGGGCTGGGCTGGGTGGGCTGAGTCAGGAGGGTTGAAAGGAACTGAAAGGGGAGTGGGCGGAGAAGAAACTGAGGGGTGCTGAGGTCCCCTGGGAATGGGGGTGGAGAGGGCCAGAGGGTGGGAGGGCAGGGGCAAGTGCAGGGTCTTGGAGAGGGGTCGTGAGGGAGCTGCGGTGTGTCAGAGTGTCTGGGAGGGGCTGGGAATTTCAGGGAACCGGACAGAAAGTTTGGGGCTGCCAGGTTTCTGCGTGAGGTTCCTAGGATTTCTGGGAGCCTCAAGTTGAGGTGCAACAGGGGTTGAACGTCCCCGAGTCGGAAGAGCGGGCGGTCTCGGGATTTGTGGCCGAGCGCTGTGGTCGGAGGGGTCTCTGGGTGGACGCGGTGGCCCAGCTCACCTGTAGACATCGGTCCAGAGCTGCGTGCCCAGCACGTACACCGCCTCGACGCGGGTCCCGAACTGCAGCCGCACCATCCGTTCGCGTAACATCCTCCCACCCGCAGTGCTCAGCATCCTCCCACCCGCAGTGCCCGGCCTGGTACCCGCGCGTCTTGTCCCGGGCCGTCCCAGCACCTGCTGCAGGTGAGCCCGCTGCGGCAGCCTGCGTCCACCGGACCCCGCTAGCTCCCTTATCCCGCCGCCGGGGGGGCGTGTCGTCCGCCGGGCTCCTCTCCCATTGGGTCCAGTGTGGCCCCGCCCGCAGGGGCCCCGCCCCTTTGCCGAGATCCGGGTGAGGTCAACAAGTAGGCGGTCTTTTGCACGCTTTGCATGTTTGGCCTGTTCTTTCTCTCATCCCGTCTCCCCTCCAGATCCCCCCAGTTTAGTGAATCAGAAAATGCAACGTGGAGCTGCCAGAGGGGCAGGACAGGAGTTGGTGAAAGTGCAGAGGTGGTGCCCTAAACCCAGTCTGAGGTCCAGGAAGGCTTGTCAAAGAAGGGAGCCCTGAGCTCATTTTTCCTGTCCTGAGGATTGAATTTAGGTCCTTTGCACTGAGCTACATCCCTAACCCTTTAAAACTTTAAAAAGTTTGAGATATGGTCTTGCTAAATGGCCAAGATGCCTAGTGCCCAGACAGGGCTACAACTTGTGATCCTCCTGCCTCAGCCTCCTACAGTGGTTGGATTACAGGTATGTACCACCATACCAGGTTGCCTCAGCCTTCTTGATGGAGGCCTTTGCAGACTCAGGAGGAGGACAGGCGGCCTCCTGACCAAAGCCAGGAAGGAGGACACAGCCTGACAGCCCTCCCCATGGGATCGACACTGCCATAAGGAAAGTCGGGCATGGGCTTGGAGTGGAGAATTGAGCAGCTGACAGGGCTGAATACCAGGCTGGGCGTGGGTGGGTGGAGGGTGGGAGCCCTGGACGATTCCTGGGGAGGAGGACAATGAGCCATTGGCTGCCTTCCCCTCCCTGGCGAGGAGGCAGCCTGTGCAGACCCCGTGGGGAGCGTGAGAGGGCTGCAGAGCAGGGGATTGATCTGACCAGTGTTTATGGGCTGAGATCTGGGTAGCACCTGGTGACTGACAGGATGTGCCAGTTGAGGGGACAAGGAGAGGGCGGAGATTAGGGCCCTGGGCCTGGTCCAAGTCCCCGGGGCTTGGGGAGTGCTGCTGTAGAGGCCAGTCCATATTCTGCGGATGCAGATGCGCGGGTGACATTCAGTGGGGGACTGAAACACCCCTCCCCAACCCCCACCCCTTCTCTGACCCAGGCCCCATGAGGGAGGGAGGGGTCTTTCTCGAGGGGGGACTGGGAAGATGGGTGGGCCAAGTGGAAGCTGTTTGGGAGGGCCGAGGGGGTCCCAGGAAGGGGTGCACCTGAACAGAGCTGGGCAGGGGTGTGGCTCAGCAGTACAGTGCTTGCTTAGCATGTACGAGGTGCTAGGTTCAAGCCCCACCACTGCCAAAAATAAAGAATAAATTTAAAGTCATACTAGATTCTTCTTCTTCTTCTTCTTTTTTTTTTTTTTGGTACTGGGAATTGAACTCAGGACCTTACATTTGCTAGGAAGGCATTTGTACCACCGAGCTACATCCCCAGCTCTAGGTCCTTAATAAAACTGTAAAAAACAAGGTGGCCAGACCTAAAGCACACTTAGCCCCTGAGCCCAACCTTCTCCCCAGGGACTCAAATTAGGAGGTGGTGAGGAGCCCAGCTGCTTCCCCAGGGTGGGTAGAGAAGGAAAGCCCAAGTCCAGACTCCCCCCGCCCCAGCACTGCAGGCTGGTGACTTCTGATTGGCGCCTGGTGGCCTTGATGGATGCATCCTCCAATTGGAGCTGATTCCGAGGCCCATGGAGGTGGCTCAGGCTTGGGCACCCCTGTCCAGAGTTCCTTTTGAGGGCTTACTGTGTGTGGCAAATACTGGACACATGCCAGGGTGTTCATTTTTCTGGGGGACATAAAATGCCCCTGGTTCACTTCATCCATGGGACACTGGGGTCCTGAGGGGACAGGGGTGGACATCACTGGCCCACACTGAGCCTGGAAGAGGCAGGTCATGACATGATCAGCCCAGTGGAGACATTAGGCAAAGAGTAAGTCCCAGCAGAGGAACCATGGGTGCTCATGGCTCCTTCCTGTGTGCTGTGCTGTTCCAGGCAGCACTGGTGGGTTAGGGTCAGGGTGGATTACCTCCCATTGACCCCACGCTCTACAGATGAGCACAGAGAGGGTGGAGAAGTCACCTGGGTTGCACAGCTCCTGAGAGATGCAGAGCAGGGTGGGGACTTGCAGGCCATGGAGCTGGTGGCAGCAGCAAGACAGGGGTCCTTTCAGCCTTGCTCTTGGGCAGCTCTGGGCAGGCAAACAACCCATCTCTCAGCACAGTGTCAGCCTAATGTTAAACAGGACAGTGACACAGAAATGGAGCCCCTGCCCTTAAATAGTCCAGCCCCCACCAGCCACACACACACACACACACACACACACACACACGCACGGCTGCTGCCCAGTCTGTGGTTTGCCCTGTCTCTGGGTCTCACACACACACACATACACACACACACACACGGCTGCTGCCCAGTCACTGACTTGCCCTGTCTCTGGGTCTCACACACACCCACACACACACACATATACACAGCTGCTGCCCAGTCACTGGCTTGCCCTGTCTCTGGGTCTCACACACACCCACACCCACACAGACCCACACACACCCCCCCCACACACACGGCTGCTGCCCAGTCACTGGCTTGCCCTGTCTCTGGGTCTCACACACACCCACACCCACCCACCCACACACACACACACACACGGCTGCTGCCCAGTCTCTGGCTTGCCCTGTCTCTGGGTCTCTATGAGCGCAGAGCCTGGTGGATGGGCCAGCAGTTTCCTGGTGCTCAAGATACTAAAATAGCTGAAATGGTCACAGCTGTTGCTGGATTCAGGGCCGGAGGTTGTATACATCTCAGCCGATCCCGCTGCTCCCCCAGGGGCCTGGGTGATCCACAGGGATTGCACAGTACCTTCTGCGGGAAGCCAGCAAAGGGCAGACCTGGCTTGGGCCAGCTCCTGGCGCTGACAGACCCACACCCCCAGCAGCTCCAGCCCCTGCCAAGCAGGTGGCCAGAGCTCCAGTGCTCCCAGGCTGGGGGTGGGGTTGGGGTCCTCTGTGCTGTTTCCTGCCGTGATCCTCCTGGGGGTGGGGTCTCTCCGGGTGAGGCCTGGGGGAGCCTGGCTCGACTGGACACAAACATCCACAGCCCGCTTTGAGAACACTCACCATGCGTGCAAGAGTGTGAAAAGAAAGAAATGCACAGCAATGCCTGGTCACTGTGGGAAAACTAAAAAAGTATATGATCACCCAGGATCCAGCCTGGACATCTCCAGAAGTCTGACCCTGCAGGGGTTGCCCCGAGGCCGTGCTTCCTGAGCCTCCTACAGCTTTCCTGTCTTAGCACTCAAGAACCCTAGGAGGTGGGTGCTGTGGTCACTGCCGGCTCACACAGAGGCTCCGGATCGCCCGATGGAGGGGAGCAGGGCCTCTGGACTTGGTAGCCTTGGTGCGGGGTCAGCCCTGCCCCTTTCACCCCTAACTGGGGACTGTTTCTTTGTAGGGAGACATAAGCAGAGCCCAGGATTACAGACAACAATGACATGAGGCACGGTACGCCGCTCAGTGCAACCCGGCCCAGCGCCCCGCCAAGTCTCACAGATGCACGTGGACAGCTACTGAAGCTTGTGCAGAGGGGGCTTCTGATGTTCACTGCTATCTTATAACACACTTCAAAGCCTGTGCAATACGAGAGGCAGCTGGGCTGCGTGGCCAGGGCACGGGGAGTCTGTGAAAGGCTCTCGGGCTTTGTCCTAAGGTCGTGGGAGGCCGCAGAAGGACTCTGGAATGGAGCGAAGGCACGGTGCGGGCTTTAGGACGCGGTGCTGGCTGCTGCGGGAGCCAGACGTGGGTGCGGCAGGAATCCTGGCAGCAGACAGTGGCCGGGCAGCGGGGCCTGCACCCTGCCCACCTGACGGGGCCATAGGGTCCCGGGAGTGCTCCTGCCTTGCTTCGCTCCCTCTGGCCCTGCAGTCCCAGCCCCTCGGGAGGCGTCTGCTCAGGCCCCACTCTGCCAGACGTTTCCCCAGAGGGACAGAGGGGCGTCCCATCGCTCAGACGTGCTGAGGACAAGGACTCTTCCCCGCTCTGCTTGGTCCTGCACCGCCTGGGAGGATGAGAGCAAGCAGGATGAGGGTTGTATTTTAATGCCTGGCACACATGACTATGGGGCCGGAGGTCTAGACATCTGCGTAGAGTACACAATGCATTCTTTTTTCTTTTTAATTAAGGATTGCAAAACTTTGTATCTTTAAATTGCCTTTATCTGCCGGGGATATAGCTCAGCAGCAGGGCGCCTGCCTGGCAAACACAAGGTCATGAGTTCGATTTCTGGTACCACACACAAAAAAATGTATAATCCTAAATTGCCTTTATCACAGTTAAAAATCTGGAGAAGTCCTTCCCTCAGGCAAAGACTTCATAAATACTGATAGAATGGCAATTTTTTCCTTTTACAAGGTCATATTGGACATGGTCAACAATGATCCCCACAGGCACTTGGCCAACATCTAAGAAGCAGTGAAATCTTCAAGCAGCCAGGGTTGGTGAGGTCACTGGATGGTCCAGAGCTGAGAGTTTAAATCCCTCCAATAAACAGGAAGAATTCAAATTTTTATGGCTCAACAAGGGGCAACTGCTTCAAAGTGACTCCTCGATGGATTCCTGGATTTTCAGTTTCACCTGACAGCAAGCACGGCTACCCCCCCTCCCACTTCGAGTTTATGGCTTATTGGAAACCATTTTTGAATGTAGCATGTTACAGGGATGTGGAGAGTAAAATCTAAAACCAAAGAATCATAAGGGTCTGAAGTGTCGAAGAACGCACCTAATCATTGTCCGTAAACCCTACAGAAAGTTAGAAAATAAATGAAGTCAAAGATGTCAGGATGTGCGATGGAGACAAGATGGCCGTGGCCCAATGTAAGCTCTGGGGCTGGTGTTGCATGTTATTCACCAGGGCAGTGGATTTGTTCTGACCAGGAGCCACGCTGTGGTGCAGCTTATGGTCAAATCAGCACATACAGGTCAGCTTGAAAGGCACGAGGAACCTTCCTCATGTGCTGAAGATCTTTAGCAGATGGCTTCAGACCTTGGCCCAAGGGGTCGCTGGAAGCAGGAAGAGAATGTTGCATTCTTGAATCTGAAATCTGCAGGCTGGAAACTCAGGATTTCTGTCTATTGGTCTTTTTGTTTTGTTTTGTTTTTTGTCTTTTTGAGACAGGGTCTTCCTATGTGGTTCAGGCTGGCCTTGAGCTCACTTTGTAGCCCAGGCTGGTCTTGAACTCACAAGAATCCTCCTGCCTCAGCCTCCCAAGTGCTAGGATTACAGGTGTGCCCCACCATGCCCAGTAGTTGTCTATTGGTCTTGAAGCAGAATTGTTTCTTCTTTGGGAACTTCAGTCCTTCTTCTTAAGACTTTCAACTGACTGATGAAGCCCACAGTTTGAAGAGCAAGCTGTGCTAGTCAATATCTACTGATTAAAGATTAATTACAGTTTGGGGATATAGCTCAGTGGAGTAAGTAACCTTCCTGGCAAGCGCAAGGTTCTGAGTTCAATCCCTGACACCCTCCAAAAAAAAAATGTTAATCACATTGACCAATAACTACATCTAGCTCGGTATTTAACCAAAGACTAAAAACTGGGCACCATTCATATCAAGATATACCATAGATGTGTGAAATACATAGACATTTCAGAGTTAGTAGGATAAAAAATCATTTTGTTTATTTTTGCAGCACTGGGGATGGAACCCTGGACTTTTCTCATGCTAGACAAATGCTTTACCACTGAGCTACACTTGCAGCCCAAGAAAGTAATTTAAGAAATAGATATTGGTTACATGTTTAAAGAATATCTTCGACATTCTAGGCCCAATAAAAAAATTTTAAAATTTGTTTTACAGGCTGGGCGCGGTGGCATACACCTGTAATCCCAGCACTCAGGAGGCTGAGGCAGGAGGATCATTGCAAGTTTGAGACCAGCCTGGGCTACAAAGCAAGCTCAAGGCCAGCCTGAACTGCATAGCGAGACCCTGTCTTAAAAAGACAAAAAACAAATAAAATTAGATTTACCTACTTATTTTAGTTTTTGGAACTGGGAATTGAACTGAGGACCTCACACTTACCAGGCAGGCGCTGTGGTGCTGAGCTGTCTCCCCGGCCCCACTTATTTTAATTTTTAAAAAGAGGTGGCTGTTGGGAAATTTAAAGTAGCGGGTGAGGCATGCATTTCTGGCTTGCATCGTAGCTCTGTGGGAGGGGCCGGTTCCCCCTTGAGACTTTCTTCAGGGACCGTGACCATGTTGTTTTCCATGATCTCTGCTGGTGGAGCTTAGTGTCTGGGCATAGGAGATAAATACTTGGTGAAGTGAAATTCTCTTGTTCCTAGGGGGATTCAGGGCAAGAAGATATTATCATGTACCAGAAAACTAAAATGTACTGCTGCTATTCCCCTTCTGGGTATCTTCCCAAGAGAATTAAAAGCCTCACACCACAGCAGTATATGTGCACCCGTGTCTATAGCAGCACAGTTTGTAACAGCCAAATCTTGGAAACAGGCCAGATGTCCATCCACCAACGAATGGATGGAGAAGATACACGGTTTTTATACAGTGGAGGCCTACTCTGTCATAAAGGAGGATAAGCTTGAGACATTTCTAGCAAAATGGATGCACTTTGAGACCACACTGTTAAGTGAACTAAATCGGACACAGGTGTGTAAATATTACATTGTTTCTCTGGTGTGAGAAACTGAAAGTGTAACTAAGGACCACAATGTATAATAGATATTGGGAAATGGGAAGAAAATGTTCAAATGAGAAGGGGATCAAGGGAGGGGGTAAAGGAAGGGACAAGAGAAAAACAGAACAAAAGGAAAACTTGGTAATAAGGCTTTTGTAAATAAGGAGCGGACAGGGGGTTGAAGGGGTGGGAGGGGAATGGGAAAAAAAGAAGTTACGTCAGGTCCAGGTACAAATTCCCTGTGATGAATGTTATCATTATGTATATTTAAAATGTAGGGATGGGGATGTAGCTCAGCAGTACAAACGCCTGCCCAGTTCTTCGGAAAAAGAAAGAAAGGAAGGAATGAAGTAAGGAAGAAAGAAAGAAAAAGAAAATATGTCAAAGGGTGGAAGAGGTGATGCCACCAGGTGGCGCCAGGTCCCCATTTAGAATTAGGAGGAGGCCGGTTTTCTTGCCAGAAATGGTCCGAGCCTGCCTGACCTGAAGCTGGGATGTCTCCTGCCTCAGCCTAACCTCACCAGACACCTTCCTTTAGCTTCTAGGAACTTCTTTCCCCTGGTGATCAGGGGTCTAAATCCAGAGACTATTTCTGTGCGGTCAGCATGGTCCCTGAGAGCAGGACCTTTTTCCTGGGTACAGCTTCCAGCAGGGGGCACCACTGACCAGGAGTCCAGCACAGCCTCTTCGGGTTCAGCGAAGGTAGAACACGGTTATGGATAAAGCAACAACTACTGTTGAGACCATATCACCTTGTCTATAGATTAGTTGTGATTGTAATATTTTCTATGATAATGGGTGTCTGTTTGTCAATATGTTTTTGTACTTTTATGTTTCTAAAATAAAAAAAAAAATCCAAAAAAAAAAAAAAAAAAAGGAAAGTGGAGAGAGTGCGAGGGGATCCGAGATCTTCAAATCCAGCAAGACTTGGCCGCGGAACCCTGGAGTCGGGGCTGGATTCGAATCTCCATGCTGCCTGTACCATTCCGTACCTCGATTTCCCCTTTTGTAAAACGTGTTGGTGAAAGTGTCTTCCACTGACTGTGAGAAGAATGAAACGAGGTGAGGGCACGAAGCCCTCTGTTCGTAGCGGGTGCCAGAGGTGACACGGTACGGGTGAGAGTGGGTGATGGGATTTAATTTCCACCGCTGCTGTGCCGTCATGCCCGCGTGCAGTCTGGGGGCCCTTGAGGTGTCTGTGCTGAGACTAGATCGCAGGTTTCCTTTGGCTTTCAAAAATTAGTATTCCATTTACCATAGTCACACAGTCAGCAACTGCCTGAAAGCTTTGAGTTCAGGTGAAAAATCTTTCCTGCACCGGTGCTGGATGAGTCCACTTAGCTGAGGCATCCAGGGTGGTCAAGTCCGGGAAACGGAATCAATCGTGATTGTCGATTGCCGATTGCTGCCCAGGGTGAGGGCGTGTTTCCTGGGTGTGGAGTTTTAGTTTTGCAAAACAGAAAGGTTAGAAGCTTGTTTGCATGACAATGTGAATGTAAGAAACACTACTGAACTTTATATGTAGAAATGGTTAAGATAGTAAATTTTACATTATATTGTTAGAAGCAGCTGAGTTAGATAGAAATATTATGGACAGTCAGACAGGGCCAGGCCCTGGAAGGATCCAGCATAAAAGACAAGATAACCTGTGGGCAAGACCAAAAGACTAAACAAATGCACCCACACACCTCCCCAGGTGTAAACGTCAGGGATTAATATTCTGAATAGGTAGTGATCACCTTGAAGCCTCATTTACCCAGCCCCTTACAGGAACCGCCCCTGTTCTGTATTCTAGCCCACTTTCTACTCGACTTGCTTCCCCATTTAATCCTAATTTAATCACTTTTACCTGAACAATTATTGGCTGACCATAGTTTCATCCATTTTCCCTACCTTGGGCCCACCTCACCTAGTGGTTTTGCTCTATAAAAGTCCCTAGAAAAGACAGAGTTGGGGGTAACCCACTTGGGGGCCCCCCTTCTGTCTCTTGGACAGAAGTTTTCTTTCCCTCAGTAAATATATTGTGCTCTTAACCTCCGTTGTTCCTAAAATTCTTTCGATTTTAGAGAACACAAACTCAAACTTGTCCCAGATCTTGTTCAGGTTGGGAGTTTTTATTTTCCTGTATCAATATGTGTTTTAGCCCAATGAAGACATTTATAAAATGTTTAGATTTTTTTTTCTTTTTTTTTTGAGATGGAGGTCTCAGGCTGGTCTCAAACTACCCCCTCAGCCTCCCAAGTGGACTACAGCTGTGCACAACTGTGCCTAGCTAGGAAAAAGAATTTCTATTTATTTATTTACTTTATTATTTTTAGCCGGGTGTGGTGGCGCACGCCTGTCATCCCAGCACTCAGGGAGGCTGAGGCAAGAGGATTGTTGTGATTTCAAGACCAGGCTGGGCTACATATGGGAGCTCAAGGCCAGCCTGACCTGCATAGTGAGACCCTGTTTTAAAAAGACCAAAAAAACCCAAAGTTTAGTTTTTGTTTTTGTTTTTTTTGAGACATGGTCTCCCTATGCAGGTCAGGCTGGTCTTGAGCTCACTTTGTAGCCCAGGCTGGGCTTGAATTCAAAAAGATCCTCCTGCCTCAGCCTAACCAATGCTGGGATTACAGGCGTGCACCACCACATGTGGCTAAAAAATCTTTTTAAACAGGCTGGGGATATAGCTCAGTGGCATAAGTATCTGCCTGGCAAGTGCAAAGTCCTGAGTTTGATTGCCGGTACCAAAAAGGAAAAGAAAACCTTGAATGTCCTGTTGCTCCTATATATCCTATATACCTTTTTAAATATTGTAAGTTCCAAGCTTGCATTTATCGATTTTTAACACAAATATGACCAGTATATGCTGTCTCTTAAAAATGTGGGTCATTTTATTATTATTATTATTATTATTATTATTATTTTGTCTGTTTGAGACAGGGTCTCGCTATGCAGTTCAGGCTGGGCTTGAGCTCACTTTGTAGCCCAGGGTGGTCTCCAACTCACAGCAATCCTCTTGCCTCAGCCTCCTAAACCCTGGGATTACAAGTGTGCACCACGTCGGGCATTTGTGGGTCATTTTAAACTAATGCAATGATGTCATCACTCCAAGCTAATGTTAGGGTTCCTCTCCCAGGCCATGTGGAGATTCCTCGCTCCTCCAAGGTCCTTTGACATCCACAGAAACCTCAGGCTTAGACATGGGGTCACATGTAGCCTCAGAGCGAGTGGTTACGTAGCCTATGGGTCCAACCGAGGTTAGGAAATGACCTCCCTGGTTGGTGGCTTTCTCGCCTTTTTGGATCCACCTGATGGAATCCGTGCTTGGTTCTGTCCTGATTTCTGTCCAACAATCCCTTTACCTGTCTGGGCTACCCTGTTACGGGCATTTAAATGACACCCAAGTGAACCTCCATGGCTTTTGTCTGGCTCTTGGGGACAGTTCTGAAATTTCATTAGTAACAAATCACAGCCTCATACAAGGTTTTGGTAATGACAAGGAATCCCAGCCTACGAAGCCAGGATATGTGCAGAAAACCTGGTGTGGGGCGGAGGCAGAGTCTGGGGCTGGCTCCTCCTTTCCTTGGGGTCCTGGCTTCGCTGACCCGCAGGCTAAAGCATCACTCTTCTGCCTAGCTTATCTTCCTCTTTCTTAGCAGATGAGAATATCTTACTTAGGCAAATAGAAACATAAGACACCCAGCTGCATGTGAATTTCAGATAAGCCATGAAGAATTTCCCTAAGTATCACATGAGACACAAAATCAATTCATTGCTCACCTAAAATTCACACTTGAATGGGCATCTTGTGGCTTACCTTGCAACCTTGTTTATCAGTTGTCCCTGCATGCTCGTCAGTGACCCCGCCAGTGAGCATTCAGTCTCCTGTGCATGGCAGCTGGCCTATGAATGACTGAACCAGTCCGTCAATGAATGAAAATGAATGAATCATCAGGCGTGGTTGTGCATACCCATAATCCCAACACTTGGGAGGCTGAGGCAAGAGGATTGTTGCAAGTTCGAGACCAGCCTGGGCTACAAAGTGAGCTCAAGACCACCCTGAACTGCACAGTAAGACCTTGTCTTAAAAAGACAAAAAAAGAAAAAAGAACTCAGGACCAGAGAAAGGTAACTGTTCTGGGGACCAATGGGAGTGAGTGCCTCTGGGCGGCAGCTTTTGTCTCTTCCCAAGAAGAGTTTGGTGGTGCGTGGCTGTAATCCCAGCGCTCTGGGAGGCTGAGGCAGGAGATCAAAAGTTCAAACCTAGGCTGGGCAACTTGGTGACTATCAAAATAAGAAGTGAAAAGGGGCTGAGGATGTAGCTCACTGTGAGGTCCCTGGGTTCAATCCCCAATACAAAAAAAAGAGAGAGATTTCTATCACCAGGGTATGACTGAGGAGTGAGCTGTCCCTGGAACGTGTTAGGGCTCAGAAAGTGAGCCCCAAAGTATGGCACTCTGGAAGGCTAAGCACTTGGAACTGGAGGAGCCGTCTCAGGACCAGGGTCTCCCTCCTGGAAGGAGGGACCAGGGTCTCTTGCCCCTCTTCCCTCTGGAAGCACAGGGGGGAAGAGCTTCCTCTTTGTTGCCCTTTTTTTTGTGATAGGGTGTCCTTGAACTCTCAGCAATCCTCCTGCCTCAGCCTCCTGAGCAGTGGGATTTCAAATGTGGACCACCACATCTGGCTTTTCTTTCTTTTCTTAAAATTTATTTCCCTTAACTGACTGCAGCTGTTCCTGCAGCGGAAGGGAAGCGTGTGAACCCCTCCCCGGAGTCCCATCACAGGGGAGCCTAACAGGACAGGAGGCTGAGGTGGCCCAGTCCTCACCTCTCACTCAAAGACTGGCCCAGCCCACCACCTCTTCTTTCAACTTTTTTTTGTTGTTAAGTTTCAGGAATTGAATTCAGGACCTTGCACTCCCCAGGCCTGCGCGTTTGCCACTGAGCTATATCCCCAGCCCACCACCTCTTCTTTCGAGGACTGAGAGACTTTATCTGCAAAACAAGATGAGCTTTCATTGCCAGCATTTCTTCCTTAGTCCCCCATAACATGTCTCCACCTCCTCCAGGAGTCCCGTCCCTTTCAATAGCTCAGGACACTATGGTGAACGCCATTTCTCGAGTTTTGCTTGGCTCTGAGCACAGGTGACATGAAAAACGCATGGTGCTTTCCTCTTGGAAATTGCCTGTGGCCAGCTCCTTTCCTAGACCCGCACACTGAACCTCTGCTCTGCAAGGGCATGAGCCACCCTGTGCATTTCTGGGTCAGATGGGTCTGCCTTGGGGCGTCCTTGGTAACCTCTGAAAGAATCAGTGAGTCTCTCTCTGACCAAGGGAGGTTTTTTGGTGCCTCCCGGGCTGGGTTTTGCCCCACCCAGGTACAGCCTGGACAGATGGCAGCACCTTGGGAGACCTGGTTGGGGCCAATGGGAACCCTGGTCCAGAAGGCTCTGGGCTGCCTCAGAGCCCTGATGCCCCTCTGCTGCCCCACCCTGAGGTCAGGTGGTGGTAGCTGGTGCAATGAAAAGTGAGTCCCCAAGCCCCACGGGGTCCCACTGGTGCCCTTCCCAGTGCCTGCGCTGGGTGTGGTCCCAGAGAGAACCCAGGTGCGACATAGCTGTGTCTCAGGAGTGTGTGTCGCCCTGGGGTTGGGAGGAGGACTTCCACCTTCACAGGTGTTTGTGAGTGCTAGAGGGGCTGGGCTGGCTGGAGCCACTATGTCCTCCAGCAGGTTGTGGCGCGGACACCTGGTCTGACTTGAGATGAGGCATCAGGGCCTGGACTCTTGGGGACCCTGTGTGCACTCAAAACCTCAGCTTCTGCCTCACTGAGCAGACCGTGCACCCAGATGTGCTGACCCTCACATCTCAGACGTCCACACACACGTGCACACATGCGTGCTCACCCCCCCACACCTGGCACACACGGACACAGGCACTCACCCCTGAGCACCCCTCCCCCTGTGCACAAGTGCAGGCCATCTCCCCTTCCCGCCTGCTCAGGGGCACCAGCGACAGCCACCACACTGGGCGTCCTGCCTCTGCCTGCTCAGCTCCAGATGTGGATGTGAGAGCTCCCTGTCACCTGTCTGCCTCCCTGCATGCCCCGGCCCCGGGACAGGCCCCTCCTGGACGAACCTGCCCTGAGGGACAGTGCATGTGGGGGTATGGACTTCTTCCTCTGCCCATCTCAGGCTTTGCCTGGGCTGTGTGAATGAGTCCGGCCACAGACAGATGCACAAGGGAAAAGGACTGACCAGGTGCGTGGTGGAGCTCAGGGTTCCAGGGCTGCGAGCTCAGAGGGGCCGTGAGGCCTGGGGTTTAGGGGCCCCGGGGGAAAGGGTTTGCCCCTCTGCCTGGTCTGGGTGAGGGGAGATGTGGGGTGGACAGCACTCGGCCCAGAGTAGCTCTCTTCCTCGGGGCATCTGCACAAAGGCACATGACCTTCCCAGTGTCAGCTTCCTTTCCAGTAGAAGAGATTTATACTCTATTTTTAGACACTTAGGGGGTGGTAAGGAGTTTTGCCTGCTTTTTAAAAAGGGTTTTTGCTGCTTTTCTCAGTGGCCTTTAGCTCAAAATAATCCATATGCCAAGGAGGTGTATTTTGGGGTGGCATCTTCTGGTGCCCTTCACTGCTAAGTGAGGCAAACAGCAATGCCCATGAGGATGAGGCAGCGGAGTCTCGGGCCTTGGTTCCCTAGTAGAGGGGAGGATGCGTTTTCCCTCCTCCCTTGCTACTGATGTGCGGGACACCCCCCGCCCGCTCCTCTCCAGGCAACCAGAGCACCAGGCCGACAGGTGGGGCCAGAAAGTCTGCAAGGAGGGCATCGCTGAGTCATGTCTTACACAAGGAAGAAACCCTTAGAACACGAGGAAGGGGTTTCTAAAAAATTCCACATCGTGACCCAGGGGAGACTGAGCAGACCTTAGCCCACACGGGGAACTCACGACAGCCGGCCTGGTCCTTTGTCACCGGGCTATACACTACCTCTGCCAGAGCTGAGCCGAGCCCCCCTCAGCTTTCCTCTTCTCTCTTCCCGCTCCTCTCCCTCCTTCCCTCTCTTCCTCTTCTCCCTCCCCTCCCCCTGCTCCTCTCCCTCTTCCTCCTCCCCCCTCCCTAGCCCCCTCCCCTGTCCCACTCCTCTTTCTCCTCCTCCAGCTGACACCCATCCCTCATTTTCCTTTCCTCTTCAAGGAAAGCTTTTGCCTAGGAGTTCGTGCTTTCTCCTCTGCTGTAATGTCCACAGTCACTGAGACAGCAGGCACATCCTGTGTGGTCCCCCAGGCGCACATGGTGCTGGAGTTCACACCCAGCCCTCTGGCTGCAGACCTGTGCACCATGAGCTGCAGGTCAGAGCTCCACCCTGCACACCCGCAGCGCCCCACAAACTCACACGGGAGCACGCTGGGAAAGGGCAGGTGCGCCTGTGCGCTCACGGCCTCGCCCACCCAAAGTGACACTCATGGCACAGCAGCATGTGTCCGTGCCCACAGCAGGCTCCCCTCTGCTCTGGGACAGCAGGCTGAGCTGTGGGAAAAGACTGAGGTGGGCCATGACCAGGACGCCTTCTCCGTCCCACTCTGTCTGCCGCCATGGTGGGGATCTTCTGACCCCTCGCCACGCTGTCCCAGGTGCCCCTGCCAGGCTGCCACTGTGCCTGGGGGGAGGCGTGGCAGGAGAGCAGGTGGGGATGGGAGATGGCTGATAGGAGCAGTGGGGCCGGGTTGGCCCTGTTCTCTCTGCCCAGTGTTCTGAGCCTCAGATTTCCTTTTTAAAATCTGCAACATGGGAACAAGGACTACAGATAACACACCCATTGTCTGTGGAGCACCTACTCTGCCAGGCACAGGAATTGAGACAGATTCATTGATTTCAACCTGTCAGGGTAGATTTTTTAGGTCAAAACTTACGAAATTGCCAATTTTATAGGTCAAAAGTCAAATGCTGACACCTTTATTTGGTTTAGCCTTACATTATTGCTGTTGATGGGATTTAGAACACGAGGCTATCAGGGCATGGTGGTGTATACCTACAATCCTAGCACTTGGGAGGCTCAGGCAGGAGGATCCCTGCGAGTTCAAAGCTGGCCTGGGCTACATAGTGAGACCCTATCCAAAATACCAAACCAAACCAAACGAACAAAACATGAGGCTACCCAGAAACAATGACTATTTTAAGTTGAAGATTGGAGAAATGACAGATACTGGAAGTACTCTCTGACCTTCCTCTGAAGCATTTCGTAAAAAGGTCATGGAGGAGAGGCCTCTCCACACTGGGCTGACTGGAGCGTCCTTAATGCTGAGGCTCAGAGAGGGGAAGTAACCTATGTAAGGGCACACAGCCAGCGGGTAGCAGAGCTGGGATTCAGGCCCAGGGCCACCTGGCACTTAAGCGAAACGTTCAACCTTGCGCCGGGCTCTGATGTAGACTAAGCAGCATGTGTCAAAGGGTTGGCGCAACGCCAGACAACCCGGAAGTGGCCAGAGAGCTCCACCCCGCGGCTAGATGATTGACAGCCCCCCTCCTTCCCGGCCCCGCCCCTCCACGTCCCCCAGTGTGGGGGGCAGGGAATCGCAGGCCCACCTCGCCCACCCCAGACCCTGATCTTCCACCCTTGTCTCGGTGGTACCCAGCTGAACCTTCTGACCTCTCCGGGAGTCACTCTGCGTGGGTCCCCATTGGCCCGCACACCCCTCCGCCCTTCTGGGCATGGGTTGGGTGTCTGCTTCTGTTGGGTCCACATTTGTCCTTGGAGGTCGAGTGCCTGGTATGACTACAGTTAGAGACTCCCCAAATCTCAGCTGGTTTGGGCTGAGCCCCTCTATGCCAGGCTCTGGGCCAAGTGCCCTCGTTCCCAGGGAGACCCTTGAGGGGGGCTTTTGTTCCTTCCACTTGGCAGACGTTGGCAATATCGGGGAGAAGAAACTCCCGACCTGAAGGATATCTGGGACGAGTTCGTGGTCTCTAAAATCGAAGAACGAATTTTAGGAACAATGGAGGTTAAGAACAGAACATATTTATTGAGGGAAAGAAAACTTCTGTCCAAGAGAGGGACAGAAGGGGGGCCCAGGTGGGTTGCCCCGGAAACCTGTCTCTCCCAGGGATTTTTAAAGAGCAAAACCATGAGGCAAGGTGGGCACAAGGCAGGGGAAAAATGGGAAATCGCAAGGTGGGTGTGAGGTGGGACAAAACTATGGTCAGCCAGTAAGATGACAAGGATAGTTGTTCAGGTAAAATTGATTAAACCGGGTTCAAATGGGGACGTGAGTCACCTTATGTGGCAAGCGGGCATGAATACAGAACAGGGGCTTTTCCTGTAGGGGGATGGGTCAAGGCCCTGAGTTTGATCCCCAGTACCGAAAAAAAGGGAGAGGGGAGAGTGGGAAGCGGGGTTGGGGGTGGAGGCCCATGCCCCAGAAGTGGGCTGCGAAACCCAGCAGGCCCCTTCCACCCTGAAGCCTGTGATTCCCCTTGCCCTGAGGGTCTGAGAAGCTAGTGTGCAGGGTGGAACCATGACCCTTCCGTTGTGATGTTTTTAGTTTTATTTTGAACCATTTAGCCCTGTAATATTCCCTCATCCTAATACTGTAAGCGTCTCAGGTCCTGCACTTCATGCTAAACTTCTCCTGAACAGCTAAGTAGAGTTTAAACACTCATGGGTTGTATAATCCACACAAGCTGAGGAGCCTTTGGTCTCAGATCCCTTCATGGGAAGAATGTGATTAATTTCTGGTAAGTGTGGGTGGGGAGGGCAGGGGCAGGTCTGGGTGCATGATCCTCAGCCCCCACCCTAGGGTCCACCTCCCCGGGCTGGGTACACAGAGGCACCAGGAAATAGTTGCGGAATGTACTGATTGCTCGGGCAAGAAAGGACAGGGCTGTGTGTTCTGGGCTTGGAGCAGGGCTTCAGTGGGTGGAGTTAAGAGGAAATGGGTAAGTGCCTTTGCAGGGCAGGCCACACACACCCTTGCAAATAAAAGGCCAGGCATTTGCTTTTGCATTTGAAGTGGGCTCACGCAGCCTGTGTGAAGCTACGATGTGCAAAAACAGGGCCTGCCAACTTTTTCTACAACCAGCCAGAGACTAAGAATTTAAGCCTGTGGACCAAGATGTGTTGTAATCGTGGAGTGGAGATCCAGAGTCGTTGCGTGAGAAGCACAGTTCTTCACCACCAGATTCAATGACAAATTAGCGCATGCTGTACTGTGTGTTAACACCGTGACATTCAGCCACTAATACATGAAAGGATAAACTTGTGGTCTGTGTACAGGGCAAGTCAGTCAGCCTTTCAAAGAGGAGCAATCTGACTCATGCTTCCTTGGGGTGAACACGGAAGCCACATGAGGTTGAGAGGTATAAGCCAGTCACAAAAGGGCAAATTCTGTGTGGTTCTACTCATGTTGCCCCTGGCTCGCATGGGTCCTTGCATCAGTGATAATGGAAAGAAAATGGAGGCGTTCAATCTGAATTTGTAGGGAAAACCTTAAGTTAGGAAGTGAGGGCCGGGGATATAGCTCGGTGGCATAAGCGCCTGCCTGGTCCTGAGTTTGATTCCTGGTACCAAAAAAACTGAAAAGGAAGCGAAGTAGTTGGTGTGTAGTGCTGTTATAGGCAGCTGAGTTAGAAATATTACAGGCAGTCAGACAGGGCCAGGCCCTCCAAGGAGCCAATATGGAAGACAAGATACCTTGCACCTGGAGACGTAACTGCTTCGGGCCAGACCTCAAGACAAAAGATGAAGCAGACACATTCACATACCTCCCTAGAGATGGACCTCAGGGATTGATATTCTAAATGGGTAGCGATCATCTGGAAGAGTCACTGTCCCAACCCCCTACAGAAAAATCCCTTGTTCTATATGTTTTCATGCTTACTATATGACTCGCTTCCCCATTTGATCCGAATTTAATCAATTTTACCTGAACAATTCTTATTGGATGACCATATGTCTTGGTTACTTTTCTCTTGTTGCTGGTGCAGACTCTTTGGCTTCCGCCTGGGACTTCATCATAGACTCATCAGCATTTAGTCGCAGACTCAACAGACCTTGATATGGACTTGCACAGACACTGCAGTAAACTCCAGGCCCCAGGCCTGGTCTGTTCAATCTCCAGTGTGCAGACACCCTCTGCACAGTTCCTCATCTAATCCTGTAGCTGACCATTGTAAGCCAAATAGGTAATTTGTTGTATATTTGTATATCCTGTGTTAAATCTGTTTCTCTAGTAAACCCTGACTGATACACCATAGATTTGTCCCACCTCATACCCACCTTGCGATTTCCCATTTTTTGCCCCACCTTGGACCCACCTCACCTCGTGGCTTTGCTCTTTAACAATCCCTAGGAAAGACAAATTCCTTGGCAACCCTCTCGAGCCCCCTTCGGTCCCTCTCTTGGACAGAAGCTTTCTGTTCCTCAATGACTATATTCTGCTCTTAACCTCCATTGTTCCTAAAATTTATTCTTCAATTTTAGAGAACACCAACTAGTCCCAAATATTGTTCAGGTTGGGAGTTTCTTTCCCCTATATCAATACTAGCACTCTGGGAGGCTGAGGCAGGAGGATCACAAGATAGAGACCCTGTCTCAAAAAGAGAGTGGGCAAGCATATAGTTTGACTGTGAAGACCCTGGGTTTAATCCCCAGTACCACACATGCACCGCGCGCACACACATATACACAGAGTAAAAGGAAATAGGAAGGACTTTAGCTAGAGGAGCTGACAAAGATAAAATCTGCCCCTTAGGAAGAAAAGAGCAAAAGGGCAGGAGCTTCAGCATGAGGAAGCAGGGTGCTGTCTGCTGCAAGACTGTCAGGTTCGTCCATTCATAAAGGAAAACAGGGACCAGTTTTACGGTTTCTGTAGTGGGCTCCGCCCGGTAGGTCCTTATCTCAGCTCAGGAGGAATCTGTGTGGCCTGACACTCCTCAGGAGGTGACTGTTCTTGCAGGGGGTGGGGCAACCTCAGTCCCGCTCTGGGTTGGCGGCTTGCACTCTGGGGTGGCCTCCTCTTGGGCTGGTCTCTGAGGCTCTGTCTTTTCTGGAATCCAAGGTGATTGTAAGTCTGAGGACCTCACTCCGGGAGGCCTGGCACTGGGTACTGTAACAGCAGGCAGTCAGATGTCCCACAACTCCTGCAAGTCACTTTAGTCAGTCTTGTCTCAGGAGCCCTTGTCCTCAAAGGGGGATGAGACAGACTAGGTAATTTTAGGGCTAGTAAACCTTGAAAGTGATCCTAAGTGATTCCTATACCTATATGCAGAGCTGAGCAGGGGTCTGACCAATTTTAAGGTAATAAAGGAGATGATAAATGAAGGCAGAGATGCCAAGATTTACCCTGCTTTCAGTTACCCACAGGGCATCTGTGGGCTCAGACTCTAGGTCTCTGTTACAACAGGAAGTAAGCAGGTAGAATGGAGGTTTCTGGGGCTGGAGAGAGGGTGTAGGGAGTCAGTGGTGAGTGCATAGCGTGTGCAAGGGAAGAATTCTGTGACCTATGCGTAGTGCCAGGGGCCAGTATCTTAGCACCCTGGGAGGCCGAGGCAGGAGAATTGAAAGTTCAAGCTCAGTCTGGGCAACTTAGTATTTAAGGAGATCCTCTCTCAAACAATAAATAAATAGAAAGAGCTGGGGACAAATAAAAAAGGCTCTGGGTTCAATTCCCAGGCAACCCTCCCCTGCCAGGACAAAAAGTTCTGCTGGGGATGGTGCTGATGTTTGCACACAATGTAAATGTGCCTAATGCCACAGAACCATTCATTTAAATGTGGCTAAGGTGGTAAATTTTATGCACATTTTACCACACTTTTAAAAAAAGAAGTAGAGCATTCATAGTCCACTTTCCTTGTTTTCACACAATCCCCATGGTGTGCACTGGGAATAAACAAATAAAATGCCGCACAATGTGATATTTATGATGTCCACGCGTAGCTGCCTCACTGTGGCTTATAGTGTCCTGGGCAGTCATGAGAAGCAAGAGGACAGGCAGGAATCTCATGCTACAGCTGAACTCTGCCATTCTAGCCAGAAAGCCAAAATGTAACCAACGGGCATGGGTACATCCCAATAAAGCTTTACTTGTAGACGTTGAAATGGAGTTTCATTTAATTCACACATGTCAAGAAGTATTCTTCTTTTGGCTTTTCCTCCAGTAATTTAAGAATGCCTGAGCCAGTCATGATCTTGAATGGCAGCTTGCCGAGCCCTAAGCTTCCTGTCTGTCCGCTGTGGGTGTGGCTGTTTGGAGAGCTGGCCTGGGCCTCTTTGCTCTGGGTGAGATGCTCTGCTCCTGTGTGGGGGGAAGACTTCCGTGCCTGGGTGTCCAGTGCGCCTGGTGTCCTCCTGTAGGGGGTGCTTGAGCCCTAGGGCTGTGTCAGCTCCCTGAGAGAGGAACGTGGGTATTCAGGGGTGGGACAGAGCTTCAGGTGCATCCCTAGGAACAACATCACCAGCTGCACAAGGGGGATGCTGGGGAGAGAAGCCCATAGGCCAAAGGTACCTGTCACCAGGCAGTAGCTTTGGGTTCTCATGTCCCACCCCAGTGCGAAATGGGTCAGAGGAGACCTGCGCCTTGGGTGGCCCTGTGCTCAGTGTTCAGGCTGAGGATCTCTGCTGGGAGGTCAGAAGGGACACACAGCAGCACCAGGAGTAGCAGGTACAGCCCCAGCTGGCAGTGCCAGGGGGTCTGATACAGGGAGGGGCCTGGAGCAGTCACCACACAATTGCTGCTACCTATATCACTCAACACCTGAAATGCCACCACTGGCGACCCCATCCTGAAGCCATGACCTGTCCCCAACTCCAGCTCTAGCCATGTCCCTGTCCTACCTGAGTATTTTTTACTTGATGTTTCATCTTTCAATAAACTCACTTGTTCTTTTTTTTTTTTTTAATTTTTGAGACAGGGTCTCTCTATGTAGATCAGGCTGGCCTTGAAATCTCTGTGTTGCCCAGGCTGGTTTAAAACTCACAGAAACCAGCCTGGGCCTCAGCCTCTCGAGTGCTGGGATTATAGGTGTGCATCGCCATGCCTGGTTATCACTTTTTTAGATTTAGGTTAAGAAGAAAAGTTTAGGTCACTGCCATAAATGGAAGACCATTATCACTCATCTTAAGGAGATTCCTATTAAAATATACACAAGGAAAGTGAGATCTTTCAAATTAAAATCATTAGGGTGGCAGAGGGGCTGAGGGCTGATCTTTCTTTGCTAAAGAAGGAGACTGAGAAATGTTAAACACAAAATGAACACCATCCTGGACTTCCTCTGCTCTGGGATCAGGAGGGACAGAACCGAAGCAAGGATAACTTGCTTGCAGAGAGGTGGATGCCATTTCATGCTGTGCTCATCTCTGCCCTGCACACCTCTGGGGTACCAGTAGCACCCCACTTTGGGGAACGATGATGAAGCCATTGGCCTGCCTTTAACCTGCCTGTTACTCGATGTCAGGTTGACCCGAAAGGGAACCTATGAGTAAACGAGTTGATTGGTTCCTTACCCATGGAGCTGGTGGGATGCAGGCAGGAGGGGACAGTCCTGCGAGGAGCACTGTAGGTGCGGGTGCAGAGGCGCTGGCCAGGAAGCCTGGGGGAAGGGCTGGCAGGGAGTGGGGACACTTGCACTGCCATCTTTCTCCTCGGCAGCAGGTGACACTGACTTTGGAGCCTCTGCTGCTTTCACAGCCAGTGAGACAAAACCTGCTCCGTGTCACAGGGGGTAGACATAGCCCTGGGAATGGCCTGGGGAAGGAGCAGTCAGGACTGGGCTTTTATTGATTTTGTCTTTTTGAGGCAGGGTCTCGCTATGTAGTTCAGGCTGGCCTCGAGCTCACTTTGTAGTCCAGGCTGGTTTCGAACTCAAGATGATCCTCCTGCCTCAGCCTCCTGAGTGTTGGGATTACAGGCATGCACCACCACGCCCGGCAGAGACTGGGCAATTTTGATATAACCAATGCCAGTGGGAACAGGCTTTTCCACAGCCGCTTCCTTTTGCCCTCGAGCTGGGGAGAAGTTCAAGGTAGCTCTCTTGGGGCACCTTCTACTCCTTCCTGTCCCCATCTCCCTGGGGATGTAGCTAATTACTTGGTTCCAAACACACTTGTGAGCCGGGTGTGGTGGCGCACACCTGTAATCCCAGCACTTGGGAGGCTGAGGCAGGAGAATCGTTGAGAGTTCAAGAACAGCCTGGGCTACAAAGTAAGCTCAAGGCCAGCCTGAACTGCATAGTGAGACCCTGCCTCAAAAAGACAAAAAATCAAAAAATAAGCCCCAAACAAACACACTTGTGCTTCCCTAAATGCTCACTGAGTCTCTTCTGTCTGGGGGGCTGGCCCCTGCTGTGTGCTGGGTGTGTGCTGCTTTGGGGACCCTGTGAAGGCCAGCTGTTCACCTGTCTGCAGGCTAGCATGCTACTTCTGTCACTACGCACGTGCTCAGGGATAGCACCCTGGCTCCAAGGTGGTCAGCCTGCAAGAAGGGCAGGAGCCAGGGAAAGAGCTCAAATCTGTTTCCCAAGCAGGTAGGTCCGGGGAATTGACAGGAAGGGAGGGGGCAGAAGCTGCTTGTGGATTGGAGGCCAAAAAGGGCGTGTGGGCTCTGCGGTGCAGGTGTAGACGTCCTGTGCCTCTTCACTGGCCCTAGGTATCTTAGGGGAGGGATCAGATTTAGAGCAGGGGATTTTGTGATGTCCCTGAGTCACTAACCAGACCAGAGGTAAACAGGGGCAGCTTCTGGATCCCAGGAGTCCAAGTGGCAGGGACACTACCATGGGTTCCAGTTCAGTATGGGAAGAGCAGACAGGGGATGCTGAGGCGCGAGCACCAAAGGGAGATGGGAGGGCTTCCCCGAGGAGGTGGCATGGGAACTGGGTCTGGAAGGGCAGGTAGGAGTTTGACAGCTGCGGGACATGTTTCAGAGTTGGTGCTGCACATGGGCCCTACGTCCAGGGTCCTGCTGCCTTAGCCACTTGCTGTTTCAGCTGCAGAGAATGGGGTCAGAGAGAGGCCCGGAGGGAGGGCTCTGGAGCCCCTACCCTTGAGGTTGTGCTGTCCTTCTGGGTAGGGCCTGGACCAGCTCCAGAGAAGGAGGGGAAGGGCGCTGGCTGAGGGAGTCTTCCCACAGGGGATGCACTGTTTTATTTTAACCAGATTATAATGATCATCATAAAGATACTATATGTTCCTTGCTAAAAAAAAATGCAACAGTAAACAACTGTATAAAATAAAGTAGAAGTTCAAAGTTTGCCCTCCTGCCCAAAGGCATCTGATATCCCTACTACCTGTAGAATCATATGCTGGTTTTTCCCCTCCAGCAAAATGGGACCACAGTAATTTTATCTACCTTACTCTACTTCTTTTGTCCCAGGCACCTACGATATACCAGGCATGGTGTTAGGCTCTGGGAAATAGCAAAGAGGGAGTCAGGCAGGGAAACCACTCACATGCAGCTGACACTGGGGAAAGACACACTACAGGTGAAATAACCACAGATTATGAGGAGTGTTGTGGAGGAAATAAGAGGTCCAGGACATAAGAGGAGACCTACTTATAGTCTCCAGCAAAGGCTCCTCGGGAGAGATGACCATGGAAGTCACACTCCAAGGGGGAGAAGGAAGCAGCTTGAGAAGCAGAGAAACCAGCAATGTAGGCAGAAGGGAGAGAGATGAAAGCATGTGTCTCCGGGTGAATCTCTCTGGCGTCCGGTCACAAGCCCAGACACTGGGACAGCCTGAGAGCTCAGGAGATGGGACTGTGGAAAAAATGTTTAGGTCACACAATGTGAGGCAGAGGCATTGTTTCAGATCAAAAGAAACTAAGGAGACTGCACAGCTGAGAACCACACACTGTCTGGGATTTTCTTTTGCTAAAACTGATATTGTTTTGTTTTTTTATCTTTTTGAGACAGGGTGGCGCTATGCAGTTCAGGCTGGCCTTGAGCTCATTTTGTAGCTCAGGCTGGTCTCAAACTTACAACAATCTTCCTGCCTCAGCATCCCGAGTGCTGGGATTACAGGTGTGCGCCACCATGCCTGGCTAAACTAAATTGACAGTTGCTAAAACACCCTAAAGATGGTGGGTTAGATAATAGTATGGTGTCACTGTTAATTTCCTGATTTTGATAAGTGTGCTGTGGTTGTGTAAGAGAATCCCATCAATTGTAGGGTCTGCATACTCAATATTTATGGTAAATGGGGTCATAACTGCAACTCAGTAATAAGTGGTTTGGATATAGGTAAAATATGTAAGATGCATTTAATATATATATATATAGAGAGAGAGAGAAAAAAATATAGAATATAGGGCTGGGGAGATAGCTCAGTGGCACAAGTACCTGCCTGCCAAGCGCAAGGTCCTGAGTTCAATTCCCAGTACCCCCCAAAAAGAAAACACAGAATGTAAATACATAAAAATAAAGAGAGACAAAGGAAGAGAGAAAGAAGGAGGGCAGCAGAGGGAGAAGGGAGGAGGGGAGGAGAGAAGGAGGAAAGGAGAAAAAAGGAAGAGAGACGGGGTGCGGATGTAGTCAGATACTGCGGTTGGGAGACCCAAGTGATGTGGAGGAAGGGTTGCAGTGTTTCTGTACATCTGATGTTGTCAATAAAAACCACCTGACAAGGTTTAGGGTTGCTTATCCTGGCTGTCTGTTGGTTGATGGTGAGAAACTGCCCCTCCATAGAGGACACGCCCACTTCTCTCTTGCCCAGGGAGCCCTGTCTCTGAGTTTGCATGGACACAGAGCGGCCATGGTGATAGATTCAAACTAGGTCTTCATGTGATCCGGCTTTTCCTTCAATACAGCCAAGGCCCTGCACGTCTTTCTCCATACACTGCCATCTGGATTTTTTCTTTGGTATCAACAGAGAAGCGAAGGGCCCTTGGGACCAAGCTGGGCCCTTGTGCAGGGCCAGGGCTGCTGGTGTCGAAGCCGCCCAGAGAAGGAAGGTGCCTAAGGAGGAGGGAGGGCGGCTGGACAGGCCAGGATGAGGACAGAGCAGGGACAGCTGGGTTTGGTGGCAGGGAGGTCATAGCCTTAGTGGGGTGTCAGGGTGGAAGCCTAATTGAGTGGGTGGAGGGGAGGATGAGAGGTGACATTTGAGGAGACGGATCGTATGAACTCCTCCAGGAAGTCTGCTGAGAAGGCGGCAGACAACTGGGGGGCGGGAGCTGGAGGGGCGGTGCTCCTGGTGTTTGCCTATGGGGATGACTCAGAAGAGAGAGACCCAGGCCAGGGAGCAGGAAGAGCAGAGGGAACGGATCCTCTGAAGGGGGCGCCCTCAGCCTATGCGCACACTGCTGGCATCTGGTGAACTGAGGCTGAATATCCCACCGGGAGTGGAATTATCCGTGAGGAATTATCTGACCCCTGCAGAGCCGGCCCCTTGACATCTGCACCTCCTCCAGCTGCAGTGACTGTGTCACCTCCATTAGCTCGTCCCATTTTAGTTTGCTGAATTTGCTTACCTGTCATTTACTTGTTGGTTACTACCCGGCCCCTTGCCAGGTTGTCCCACAACAGTGGGGACCCTGTCTGCTCACCAGGCACCACCAGGGTCTAGAACAGTGCCCACTTGTATTGGGGTTCGACTATGTAGCTTATCTTGTTTTTTTTTCCCTGAGTTATTACTCTTATTTATGTGTGAAGACTCCTTGTTTATTAAAGATACTTTCATGTCTTTGGGGATAAATGGTGCAAATTTTCAGCTATAGTTTAGGAATGTAAATAGCAAGAGACCATTGATGGATGCTTTGGGCTGGCCAGGGTCACAGGTGGCATTAGGAGGAGGGGCCCTTTCCCCTTCCGGGAACACCGAGGAGCTTGGACTCCCAGGTCCTTGCCCTGACTTAGCCATGGCATGAGCAGGTGGCTTCTTGGAATGACTCTGCCTGAGGTGAGTCACTTGCAAATTGGAGATAATGACATTTGTCTTTGGATCACCAGCTTAGGGTGGTTTTAAACTTTTCAGGGTAGCATTTGGGGTGGGATCAGTAGGTACATAAAAATTTAGTGAGATCTGTCTCTGAGCCAGGGCTGCGAGGATCCTGAGGGAATAAGACACGTTTCTCTTCTCGGGAAGCTGAGTCCAGAGAGGGAGAGGCAGGCAGACAAGTCACTACTGTAGCCAGGAAAGGATAAAGGATGCGCACAGAGGTGCCAGAGAGCTGAATGCCTGCCTAGAAGGGGGGCAAAGGAGGCTTCCCAAAGGAGATGGCATCTAAATAGGGTTTGAAGGCGTGAACAGGAGTTTGCCAGACAGTTGGGAGGGTGAGCAGGTCACAGACAAGGGCACTGCATATGCAAAAGCTTGAGCACCATTACTTCTTGCATCTTTCAACTTTGGCCTAAGCCAATGAGGTCTTGGCAGGGAGGTGGCCGGTGTGTAGCTGATTGCAGGACTGCCGAGCCACCTCGCAGAAGCAACGAAGACAACACATTCCATCTTCCCTGGCTGCGTGGTGGCTGCTGGGAGTTAAATACCTGAGGCTGGAAAAAGTGCTGTGATTAACTAGCAATGTCTGCTGTGAGTGCTGGAAGGGAGAGAAGGGGCCTGTGGGCCCTCTGCCAGATGGGGAGCCGGAGGGGTAGAGAAGGGCCTTTCATCACGCCATCTCCAGCCTCGGCACAGAACCTGTCCCGGTGTCAGGGAAGTCTATGGACTTGAGTTGTGTCAAACTAACTGCAGCAGTGTCAATTTTGAGTTTCTCTATTAAAATCAGAAAGTGGCCGCTTGGTGCACGAACTCTTGCCTCTTCCCTCTGATTATTTTCCTGCAAAGCCAAGCACCAGAGGAACCTGGGAAATCAGGTTGGCAGCTTTGGGATGACCTGGGCACAGATGCCAGAACAGATGGAGGCATCAGAAAGATCGATTCCAAACCACTAAACATTAATTGTAAGAGCAGCCGGGCGTGGTGGTGCATGCCTGTAATCCCAGTACTCGGGAGGCTGAGGCAGGAGGATGGTTGCGAGTTTGAGACCAGCCTGGGATACAAAGTGAGCTCAAAACCAGCCTGAACTGCATAGAGAGACCCTGTCTCCAAAGGACAAAAAAAAAAAGGTAAAAGCAGAGCCACAAAACAAATCCTGTCTGGAAGCCCTTGACAGACATTTACCTCCACTCAGCGGGAACTAAGAACTGCCCTGGGTTTGGATCTCAGTGTTACTTACCTCTTTCTGGCTGCCCAACCCTGGAGCTTCCTCTTATGCTATGTTGTTTTCCTACAAAACAAAGGTAATGCAACCTCTGTCTCATAGGATTAAATGAAATACACAAGCAAAACGCCAGCCCAGTGTGTAACTTGGAAAAAGAGAGTTTTTATTTCACAAAGGGAAAGCAAGGAAAAAAGAAAAAAGATTTCAAGGACATAAAGACAGCAGGGGTGCAAACCTAGCAGGGGTCTGTGTGACACGTTTTACTGGTCTGTTCTCTGGTCTGTTCCTGCCTCTCACTTCTCCCTAAGTCTCTGGGCCACAGTGTTGTCTCTTCCACCTGTTCAAGGTGGGGCTCTCTGCTGCCCTAAAGCCAGCGTCACCTGCTCCTCAGCACCCACTATGAGCTAGGCCCAAGGGGTGGGGCAGAGGTCTGGACTGCAAAGCTCTCCTTAGGCGAGGACCGTGGGGTCGATCCTCAGGGCTGAACAAAAGTCCAGCTCTGCTTGGCCTGAGCAAGTTCCTTCCCGCGGGGCCTCAGTTTCCCCTCTGTGACGTGGGAATATCAGCCCTGATCTCCCCGCGTGGGTTGGGGCAGCCGCGTGGCGTGAGCAGGCGGACAGTAGTGCACCTGGCCGGGCCATGACCCGGGACCGCGGGGAGTGAGCGGGCGGCGAGGGTTTAGCTCAGGATTAGCGGGGATTAGCGCAGCCGGCAAAGGCAGCAGTGACTCGGGCGGGCGTTCCAGTCCCAGCCACCGCCCCGCCCGAGGCGCCAAAGACGGAGGATTCCGCCAATCAAAGGCCTGCTCCTACACCGCCGCTGCGCGGAAGAAACGCCGGAGCCTATTGGCTGGCGGCGCACAGGGCCGGGTGTGAGATTCAGACACGCCCCCCGCCCCGCCCCTCGCCTCCGCACCTGCAGTGGGATGGCAGGCACGCGGCCTTAGTCCTCGGGACATCTACGCTGGTCAAAGCGACTCTGAGGCCTCAAGGGCGCCCCTGTAGGTGCCAAGTGGTGCCGGGCATCCTTCACGTTGTGCGGTAGCCCAGCATAAAGTTGCGATCTTAGGGCCTGGGTTCAAATCCCACTGTGCCATTTGCATGCTGTATAACTGGCCTGTTCTACGCCTGCAGAGGATCCTGCCTCTCACTTCTCGGTAAGTCTCTGGGCCACAGTCTGCAAATTGATCTAAGTTCCCAGTTTCCGTGCAGGACCGCGGTGAAACCCATTGCTGCCATTAGCGAGCAGTTAGTAAGTGTCGAGGGGGAAGGCTGGGGACCCCGAGTCAGTGTGGCCCTCCCCACGGAGCAGGTTAGAAATGCTGTGGCTGGAGCCCCCAGAGGACCCGCCAAGCGGGACTGCGGGTTCCTCCTCCATGAAATGAAGGTGATCACAGCACACTTTAGAGAATGGGGAGGACGAATCAATATAAAAATAGAAAAAACTGAGCAGCTTCGGCCCCGCGCCATCGCTCTGCGCTATGACTCTCCTTCCGCTTCCTTTTCCGGTTGGCTCGCTCGCTCTAGGGCAGATCCTCAGCCGGGAAAGGACTGAGCCTCCCCTCCCGCCTCGGTTTGCTCGGCCTCACACATAGCAGGTCATAGCTTTGCCTTTGACCCCTGGGTGGGACAAACCACCCTGTTGCCTCCTCTGTGGGTGGGGCCCGAGGGGAATTTAATGATAACCTTCAGTACTTAGCGTGTTTCTAATCCTCGCTAAGTGCTTTACACGATTATTCATTTAGTGTTCAATAAACAGCCCCGGGGAGGGAGCACGCTCATTATCCCCACTTTGGGGATGAGGAAATGGAGGCTGGGGAGATGAGGTCATGGGTCCAGGTTCCCACAGCTGGTCCAGCCCCGCCTGACCCGGATTTGGCTTTATCCTTTGAACCCGCTATGTGACACTGACTGCTCTTTATTAGACAGAGGGAGTGAAAGGACCAGGAGAAGAGTCTAACCAGGATCTGGATGGAGTAGGGGTCCCAGGGCCTCCTTTGCTTCCTGAAGAAAGTCTTAACCAGGAGAAAGCTAGGGAGGAAGGGAAGAGGGGAGAAAAGTGGAGGGGGGAAAAGAAGAGGGTGCTTGTGCGTGGGTGCGATCTAACACCCAGCTAGTTCTGAAATTCTTCTCCCCATTTTCCAGGTATGGTAACTGAGGCCCAGAGAGATGAACTGCCTTTCTGGGAATCTCACAGCCTGGGGCACACAGTGGTACATGTTGGAGCTCCCGTTTCTCTCCCTTGGCACTTGGGCTGCTCCTGACATCTGGCCGGGGTCTGTTGCTGTCCCTGTTTCTTCCTGTCCTTCCCAAGACTCTGTTTTAATCATTACTGTTTGTTCTGGTTCAAGATCGAAGGTCCAAAGAAGGACAGAGGTGATAACAGTCCAAGGCCTCCCTCTGGCTGCCTCGCTTAGGTTGGGTGGCTGTCTAGGGGACAGGCAGGGGGCTGAGTCCCTGTGGCACACGGCAGGGGAAGAGTCAGGCCCTGCTGTAAGCCTGGATTTGAACTTGAACTTGGTGATTCCAGGGCTGAGCTCACAAACTCTTGATCTTGGGGACTGGTACCTTGTCACCTCTTTCTGAAACAAGACGAGGCCCAGGGTGTGAGTTTCCTATGGCTTCCCTCACAAATGATCACCAAATCTGGTGACTTAACAATACGCATTTATTATCTTATGGTTCTGAAGGCTGTGTCTCCCAACTTGGGGCTCCCCGGGCTAAAGTCAAAGTGTTGGCGGGGTCCGTTTCCTTCAGGACCTTTGGAGGAGAATCTGTTTCCCAGTTCCCAGAGCCTCCACACTCCTTGGTGAGTGGCCTCAGTCAGCAGTGGCCTCTATCTGTGACTCTTCCGTTGTCCTGACTTCCTCTGACCCCTGCCGGGAGAGGGTCTTCATTTGGAGAATTCACTGGTCGGATTGGGCCTACGGGATAACCTAGAATCATCTCTCAAGGTCCTTACCTTTAATCTCATCTGCAAAATTCCTTTGGCCATGCTCACAGGTTCCGGGGATTAGGACAGGGACATCTTTAATGGGCCATTAGTCAGCCTGGGACAGGGAGGCTAAGCAACCTGCCCAGAAGCAGCAGAGCCAGACAGCACTTAAACCCAAGCCCTAAATCCCAGGGACCCCGAATGCTCCTCTGTCACTGCCTCGAACGTCTACTGACCCAGTAAGGGCTTCCTCGAAGGCCGCAAGAGCCTGTCAAATTAATAATTCATTTTACAAACTAAACTGTCTCAGTCGGTGGTTGATAGACAAGAATCAGAGGACAGAAACGCCAGAGGTAAGGTTTGAGTGAGACCCGCTGCCCTGGAAAGTGGTGTGTGTCCCATCGCTGGCTGGAAGGCAGGAGCTTGTCGGAGAGAGGGGTAGCTCCCTCCTGGTGGAGATGGCTTGCCCCCCAAGCTGTTATTCTCCCCCTGGAGGTGCTTAAATCTGACCTTCACTTACCTAGCAGTGTCTTGTGCTTCCTCCAGGATTTTCATGTGGGGGTATGACTTTGAGGCCAATGGTTACTGAAAAGTCACTGTGTTTACCAGGGGGATGTGATTGAAACTTAGCAGCTGCAACTTGTTGAAAACCCAGCTCAGCTCATAAAGGGAATTTGTTGGCTTGTGGTACTGAAAAGCCAGAGGTTGGCTGATCCCAGGGAGAGCTTGACCTAGTGGCGCATCCACGCTCGGCTTTACAGCCCCGGTATTAGCTCCCTCCTCGGGCAGACTGTCCTCCAGTGTCCCTAAGATTGCGAGAAGATTTTGGGATTCTATGTTTCTGGATTCCAGTACAGGGGAAGGAGCCAAAGGTGTACCTCCTTGGAGGCTCAAAAAGTTCCAGAATGGTATCTTTTTTTTTTTTCTTTTCTTTTTGAGACAGGGTCTCACTATGTAGTTCAGGCTGGCTTTGAGCTCATTTTGTAGCCCAGGATGGTCTCAAACTCTCAATGATCTTTCTGCCTCAGCCTCCAGAGTGCTGGGATTACAGATGTGGGCCACCACGCCAGGCAAAAGTGGTGTCTTGTTGGTCCAGATTAGCCTGCCTGCTGCCTGGTCATCTGTCCATTTCCCAGTCAGTAACGAGCCAGAAGGACGGGCCGTGCTGATTGGATCGTTTTGTTCCTGTCTTTCTCCTGTCTCAGAGATGGATGATTCCTCCTAAGGAACCAGGTTGGCAACTTTAGGGCTCTCTTAGGAAGAGGGCGCAGATGCAGGAGAGTCTGTTATGGCTTTTCCTGCCATCATCCTGGCCCCCTGACAAGGACTCTCAGTTTTGTTCTGTCTGAGCAACGGACATGTCTGTACCAAGGACATGCTGGATCCTGAATGTCTCCAAATGTCCTTGTGTTAAAGGCTCAGTCCTCAAGATGGTGCTGTTGGGAGGTGAGGCCTAGCAGGTTATCCTTAGGATCTTGGGGTGTGGCCTTGGGAGGGACTCAGCCCCTGGTTCCTTCTTCCCTTGCTCGCTGGCGGTGAGGTGCATGGTTTGTTCTGCCCTGTCCTCCTTGCCTTTGCCAACTGACACCCTGCCCACCAGTGGCCTAAGCAATGAGTCTACCCAACTTTGGACTGGACCTGCTAAAACTGTGAGCCAAAATAAACCTTTTGCTTTGCAGGTTCATTATCTCAGGTATTTTGTTATGGTAACAGAAAGCTATCAATAGGTCAAATAGGATAAGTGAGGAAAATTAACACAGAGAATTTAATATCACAGCTTGTACTTTATCCCAGCCTCTCTGTGGCTTGGCTTCTCATCTATAAAAAGAAAATACCAATCCTAGCGGCATGAAATTAAATGTAAAAGGTTTACGTAAATAAAAGAGAGTGCCTACTCAATCATTCAACAGCCATTTACTGAGTGACAACTGTGTACCAGGCCCCAGACAGGGCATCTAATGATGGAGAAGAGAGATAGGATCCCTGTTTTTTGGTTTGTTTTTTTGCAGTGCTAGGGGTGGAGGACAGGGCCCTGCACATGGTAGGGAAGCAAGTGCTCTAGCACTGAGCTATATCCCCAGCTGTTGATCTCAAAGGGACCCCAGGACTCCACGTAGAAGAAGAGATTGCTAATGTTATTAAAGATGCTCATACCAGAGGGGCCTGCCCCACTGTCACAGATGAGCAGTGACAGTCCCAAGGCTGCATAGTGGGGGCTTGAGCCCAGAATCTCCCTGCTCTCTCAGCTGCACCCACAGCCTCTCCACCCCACACAGTAGCTACCTTCTGGCTAAGGGGCCAGACTTCTCTCTACTGCACTTGGGAATGACGCTCTCCCCAGTTCTGAAAGCTGATAAGCCCTTCCCAAGTTACTGCTGTGACTAGACTGGAGGACTCATTGCAGCTTTTCGGTTGTACTTTCCCCACCAGCAGCCCTGCATGCGGCTAAGAGAGGGAGGCAGAGTGCAGGTGCCAGGCAGTGATTTTCTTGGATGACACCATGGGGAGGAGGACGAGGTCAGGCCAGTCCTGCTCTGCTGTCTTGAGTGTGTGTACGTGCACATACTTGGGTGTGCATGGGTGTGTTGGGGGTGGGTGTCCGCCAGTGTTGGAAGTATTGCTGGGCAGGGTCAGGGCCTTCCTCAGGGGAGACCTGGGTCTAGACCTTGTTCTAACATTCTACAGCAAGGTCACTAAAGCCAAATAATTTCTGTCTGCCAGGCCTCAGTTTCTTTCACTATAAAACAGTGCCTCATTCTCCATGTCTCGTTCCCTGTCTCTCTTAATCAGATGTCTGTGTAGATTCAGCTTGACATGACTGCAGCCATCTTGAGCTATAACTGCTGTGATTGTCCCAGAGTAACCCTGGCTGTTTTATTCCTGCACAGTTTTTTTTTTCCAGTACCAGGGATCGAACTCAGGACCTTGCGCTTGCCAGGCAAGCACTTATGCCACTGAGCTATACCCCCACCCCCTTCCTGCACAGTTTTCCAGCAAACTATAAATAAACAAAACTGTGAGAGTGGTATGTGGGGCTTTACAGCTAACTGGACTCTGGCTCCAGGAATGTACCTGCCTCTTGGACATTAGCTTAAGATAAACCAGGTATGTTCCAGTAGGATGAAGTCTCTTCTATCTTAACCCATAAATACATCCCTCTCTCTAACCAAAAATTGGAGGACCCAATGCTTCCATCAGTCTGCAATCTTGGGTCTATAGGTCTCTTTCCTCAGTTTCAAGGCAGCTTGGGCTCTGTCCTCTTACACTGGTGTTAGATTGTTCCAGAGCAAAGTCCGTGAACATCAAAAAAGACCATGAGAATAAACTGGAAAAGGCAGGACACTCAGTAAGGCACAGTGGCTAGAATATAGATTATCTCTCTTCAAGTCCTCCATTTACTAAACACATTTCCCCCAGTCTTAGTTTCCTTATCTGTGAAATGGGAAGAATATTCGAGGCTATCCAAGCTTCTCAAATGGAAGATTCCATCAATTGTCATATACAAAATAAATAAAAGAAGACAGAGTGTCAATTGGTGGGTGCCAGCCTGGATGAGATGGTAAGCAACAGAAACTCCCAGAGGAGGTATGCAGCGGTGCTGTGGGCTCATGATAAACAGAAACTGAGGTGAGGTAGCTGACCCCTCCACTGGGAGCCAGGCAGTATCCAGAGTCCTCAAAGGATGTATTGCAAACCACATGCCTCGTGCCTCCATGCAGGGCCCTTGAGTCTGCTCAGTTGCCAGCTAGCCTCCTGCTCAGTCAGCCAGATTGCGATGCCACATTTAAGTCATTAACCAGAACTAGACACTACTGGGAAAGGGGAAAGGGCTGGGGACAGAAGCAAAAACCCCTAAGTTGATTACCTTGACTGGCTCAAAGGTTTACAAATCCTCTTGGACTAAGATAACAGGTTGCTTGCTGAGCAATTTAAGTTCCCACCACCAGGGAATCAGTTTGAAATATAGCCAGGTGTGGTGGTGCACACCTGTAATCCCAGCATTCAGGAGGCTGAGGCAGGAGGATTGTTGTAAGTTTGAAACCAGCCTGGGCTACAAAGTGAGCTCAAGGCCAGCCTGAACTGCATATTGAGACCGTCTCAAAAAAAAAAAAAAAAAAAAAAAAAAAAAAGAAGCTTGAAATACAACCACATTTGACTGCAGAAAAATAAAATTACATTTCTTTCACACTTGATGTACTAGGAAATCCACACCTGCTGTACATTCAAATATAGCCCTGTGTGGCATTAACAATGTTTCAGCTAATGCCAGGCCGCTGTATTACTGGTGTCTTCAAGGACTACGCTGCCTAGTGATGTCACAGCTGGCTTATCCTTGTGTTAAGTGCACGCTATGCTGCTCACACAACGAGAAAGCCAGCGAACAGCTTTGCAGACCCTGTCCCCATCAGTAAGTGACACACAACTGAGCACATACCACAGAAATAGACTCAGATGGAGCCAGCCTGGTTTGCAGAGCTGGCACATGGGTTTGGCTGCTCTCACAAAGGTCTGAAAAGCAGTGACCAACAGGACAGGAGAGGATGGGGACAGGATTCAGCCATCCAGGATGACTAAGGGGGGTTGACTGACATATTGGGGACCCAAGATCCTTCTGTCTTATGTTCCTCTCTGCTGCACTTGGCTTCTGCCTCGTGATTCAATGTGGTTACTGCACATCTGCCTTCTAGCTAGTGAGAAGGGAGAAGGAGAAAAGGAGGGCAGGCTTCTTTTATTAGTTTGTCTTAAGGACAAGTTGAAAGGTGGAGCTTTCATTTCCGCTCGTGTGACTTGGATGCAGGCTGATCACATGCTCCTGCTAGCTGCAAGGGATGCTGGGAAATGGAGTCCTCAGCTGGGTGGTCACGTATATGCTCCACGCAGGACACCTCTGAGGGACAGGGCAGCCCAGGAGCTTCCTTGGGCTTGGTGGAGTCTTCTGTTGGGACCCATGACAGTGCAGTGTAGCTTCCTGGAGTACACCACAGCGCAGCGGGGCTTCCTTTTTCATCAGGTCAGTTCCCTCGCCTTTGCTTCCTGAGATACTGATGCCAAGCTCCTGTCAATTACTCCCTGTGCAAACCCTCCTCAGAGATGCTTCCCAGAGAACCCAGCCTAAAATACCAGCTCCCTTGATCTGTGAGAATATCATTGTGCAGATTAAATGTGACATTGTCAGTAAAACACACAGAGCAGGCGCTCAGTAAATAACACCAGTAGCACGTTCATAGACAGCCCCAGCTCTGTTCTTATGTAGGTACCATCATCTGCTCTTCCCAAGCAGTTGGAGAGAGGTGCTCTCACCCCCATTTTACAGACAAGGAAACTGAGGCTCCATGAGGTTGAATGATGTACTCCAGGCACTCAGCTTGTCACTGCTCAGGGGCAGCAGACGGTCACCTCCTAGGTGATGGTTAGGAGGGCAGCAATGGCGGGAAAGGAGCCTGGATCTCTGAAGACTCTGGCAAGAACTGCCATCTCTGTCACCTCATGGGCCCCTTGACACCTCCCACACAGCACAGATAGAAGTACTCTGAAAACTGCCCCATGCCAGGCACCTCTGAGGTGTGGCCGTCTCCCATGAGTCTTTTATAACAATAATAATGGCTATTTGTGGGCCACTCACCAGGAGCTGGCCTGTGTTAAATACTTGACAAACATTATGTCACTTACTCCTCGCCAACCCCAGGAGGCAGGCAGCTGCTGCTGTCTGTGCTCTGTACATGAGGCAACAGAGGCTCCAGGGGTTAAGTACAGTGCCTGTGGTGCCAGGCCAGGAGGCTATGACATGGGCCACCCACACAAAGGTTGACTCTCACCTCTTGTCTTTGGCCAGAGGAGGCCCTGAAGCAGCTGCCCTCAGAGGCCTGCTTCTCAGGCTCTGTTTGACCCCCAGATAGATAGGATAAAGTTTTCCAGGGCTGGCCAGGATCCCCTGGAGAAGCCTTGAGTTGGCTAGGTTCTCCCAGCTCAGTGTCTGCTGATCTGAGGGCAGAGCCTGGCATGTCCTGGTGTGGAGGGAGAGTCCGATAACAAGGGAGGTGACAGAGGCCACAGGAAAGAAGGACTGGCAAGGGGGTGGAGGAGAAGGAAGAGGAGGAAGTGGAAGGAGGCCGAGGCCAGGCCACCCGATCTCACCCACCCCCGTGAGCTCCGGCCTCTGTAACAGCTTGTGAGTAACTGCCACTCAGCTGAGTGGCCAGTCATAAGGATGTGATAGAACCTCATGAGGCCCCAGTGTGGGGGACCCAGTGACTCAGCAGCTACTCAGTAGGGTTGTGGCCCAGGCTGGTTCCACTGTCTGTCTGGATGCCCCCACTCCCTTACTGTGTGGCCCCAGGCTGCTCCTCCTCAGCTGGGACCTCCCAGAACCCTGCCTGAGGTTGTCCTTGCTGTCAACGCCACAGGTCTGTCCTGGACCACGCAGCAGCTTTGACTTAATGACTTGTGCCCTTCCTGGGTTGGGCAGCATGGCACCTTCCCATGACCCCCAGTTAGAGGGGTACAGGAGTGGGGACGCTCAGCTGGACTCAGCTGTCCTTTGTGAGAACAACCCTTGGGTACACATTCAGCCTTTCTCTTGGGCTATCCCCAGGGCAACCCAACAGGACAGATTGCTGAGATGGGCAGCTCCTCATGCTCTGGTCTGGACATGTTATTTTGCCCCTCCTCAGCACTGGTAATTAGTGAGGCTTTGTATCCCCCTCCTCCCCCTAAAAGCCAGGCACCTGTCAGGCAGTCTGCTCTAAAGAGCTGTGGTTGCATGGACCTTGAACATTTTTGTTCCTTAGCTCTAAGCTCCTGGCCCAGCACATAGTAGGTGTTTAGTGACTATCTGAGGACTCAGTGGGTGCCTGGATGGCAGGATGGGGATGAGTCTGGGCCAGCATCTGTCAGAGGAGCTCAGAACCTGTATTTATTTTGTTTTTGCAGTGCTGGGGATGGAACTCAGGGCCTTGCACATGCTAGGCAAGTGCTCTACCATACCCCCACCTGGAGCCCAGAACCTTCACTGTCTGAGTCTCCCGCTCCGAGGATTTATGGGGCCATGGAGACTCCAGCATCGTTGGTGGCTGGTGCCCATTGTAGCTATGAGGAGTGCAGCCAGAGACCCTCTGGAGGACCCCATCTGAAGAGCAGAGCTGAGGCAGGACACCACACAGAGGTGACCTGGGTGCGGTTGTGGGATGGAAGCCACACACTGATGTGGGCACAGTGAAGGGGAGGCAGCGGGTACGTGGGGGGAAACAAGAATGAGGGAGACAGCGCCCACAGTCTTTGGGGGCCCAGGGAAGGCTGTTGAGCAAACCCGGTTCAAGGCAAGTTTATGTCTTCAGCAGCCAGCAGAGCTGAGGTCAGGGGTCAGTAGTTCAGGGGAGAGGCAAGGGGCTCCAGATCCCCACTGTCTTTAGGATAAGGTCCAGGCCCCTTGGCCTGGCCCGCAGGGCCCTGGGTACTGCTCTTCCCACCTGTCCAACCCTGCCAAACTATGCCCAGTTCTGTAAGCATGGTTCCACTCCACACCCCCTCCTGCCCACCTGGCCAGCCCCTGCTTCTCCCTGAGGCCAGGCTTAGAGTCACCTCCTCCACGATGTCTTCCCGTCTGTCCAGGACAGTGGACTCCTTCCTCTCCCATGTCACACAGAACCTGCCATCTGCATCCCGCAGAGCACCTGCATTTGCATAATTGGCTGCAAGACCTTGGGCAGGTGATTAAACTCTGTGTCTCAGTTTCCTTATCTTTAAAGTAGAAACAATAATAGTACCTGCCTTGAGTGGGTTCACACTTGTAAGGCATTTACGAGAACACCTGGTATGCAGTAAGTAGTAAATGTTCCCCATTATTAAAAATAATTACTCTTACCTCATCAGGCTGTTAAAAGGATTAGATGTCAAGTGCTTAGAACCATCCCTGCCCAGATCAGAGTGAGTCCTAGAGAAAGGGGAGCTCGCATTCTCCCTCATCACCACCATCATCACCCCACCCCGTTG